>JASDQU010737090.1:105103-120198 GCA_032191745.1 Picea mariana | reverse complement strand
AGCCCAAAATGAACCCATACATTAGAAAAGAAAATGTGTGTTGTTTGTTTAGTTGTGACATGTTTCTTTCATTGCATTAAAATACACATATTACTAAATCTACCCACAACGACATATAAATAATCATGACATGTCCTAGACATCGGAAAATTCCCTACAAAATCCATGGAGATACTTTCCCATGGCTGAGAAGGTACTGGAAGTGGCGTATATAATCCCAACTTTCCATTTCTAGGCTTACTTGTGGCACACATAACACACCCTTTTACATACTTGGAAACTATCTCATTCATTCGAGGCCAATAACAATATCTATGCAACTGTGTTACTATCTTACCAACCCCAAAATGACCAAAAATGAGAGATGCATGAGCTTCTCTAATTACATTTACTCTTTCATCTCTGGGTATACAAAGCTTTCCAAGCTAGTATAACAAATTTTCATGGATATGATAATCTAATTATTGATTGCATGAATCAAATTCAAACGCATTTTTAAAATCATCATCCCTTGAATATTATTCAATGTAATTGTTATGAGCTAAAGGATTATACCTTAGTACTATAGATGCATTGATCATTGGCCTTGAAAACATATCTGCAACCTTGTTATGAATACCTTTCTTATACTTGATTACCAAATGAAATTGTTGTAAGAAACCCATCCATCTGAAATGTCATGATTGTTGTAGTTTGGTTTGTGACTGCAAATATTGTAATGGTTGATGATCTATATGAATTATGGTCTATTTTCCCATTAAATAATGCTTCCATTTCTTCACACTTTGTACCAATGCATACAATTCCTTATCATGTGTTGGATAGTTAATCACAACATGAGTAAAAGTATCAGAACGATAACATATAGGTTGTCCTCGTTGCATCAAGACTGCTCCAATGACATATCTGATTGCATCGATTTGAATCTCAAATGGTTGTTGTAGATCTGGCAGAGCCAAAACCAGTGCGATGTTTATCTTTTCCTTCAATGTATCGAAGGATTTTTTTTTTCTTTCCTCCCCATTGAAAGACAAGTTTAACACTTGTTAATGCATGTAGAGTAGTTGCGATAAAAGAGAAATTAGCAATGAATTTCCTCTAGTATTGCACTGCTCCTAAGAAGCTCCTGACTTAGGTGGCAATAGTTTGCTTGGGACATTTCAAAATAACTTATATTTTTTCAGGATCTATATTTAGCTAACCATTCCCCACAATGTAACCCAAATATACCAATACGTTTTTCCAAACTCGCATTTATACAACTTAACATACAACTTCTCCTTCTTCAAGAGTTCAAAGACTGTCTTCACATGCATTATATGATTTTCCCAACTTTGAATGAAGATTAAAATATCATCTAAGTAGACAATGACAAAGTCATCTATGTATCCTGAACACATCATTCATTACCCTCATAAATATAGCAGGTACATTGCATAATCCAAATGGCATAACTAATCATTCAAACAAGCCATGCTTTGTCTTGAAATCAGTTTTCCATATGTCACTTTCTGCAATTCTGATATAATGGTAACCACTTATCAAGTCCAACTTAGTGAAGTAGACATCATTCTTTAACTGATCCAATAAATCATCAATTATGGAAAGATGATAACGGTTCTTTACTGTGATCTTATTCAGTGCTTGATAGCCACATCATCCACGTGTTGTCTTTCTTCAGAACTAATACATTAGGATATCTACAAGGAGAGGAACTCGGCCTTATGATTCCKTTATCGAKCAATTCATGAACTTGCTTCTTGATCTTTGTATTCTCTAGTACTGATGATCTATGCATACCAATGTGGAAGAGGAGCATCCTRCTGCAAATAGATTTCATGTTCAACCTCCCTCTTAGGAGGAAACCCTATAGGTTCCTGAAATAAATCATCATAATTAGATATGATTTTAACCAACTCATGTTTATAATCTAGATCACAACCGGATAAAGAATCATATATCTCTTCTTCTTTATGYTTCACTATCATGAGAACAAAATATTTACTTGCATTCATGAGTCTCTTCATTTTCCATGTGCTCACTAAAGAAACATTAGTTTTGATACGATGAGCTATGACAATAAATTCAATCCCATCCTTGAAAAGATGATATTTATTCTCTTTATAGTAGAATATTTCTTTCGTGTCGAATAGATATGGACTATCTAAGACAATGCCACAAATGTCAAGAGGCACAACATCTAACTCAACCTCATCAAAGAACTTAGTTGTAATTGCAAATTTGATCTTACACTGCTCCGTTACCTGCAACTTAGCATCTTCACACACCCAACCTAATGGATATGTTTTTTTATGAGGTGTCATCTTCAAACCCAACTTCTTAACAATTTCTTCAAATATTAGGTTAACTTGAGATCCATTGTCGAACAAAGTATCTATCTTTGTATGCTTGACTATAACCCTGACATGAAAAAGCTCACTCCTTTTCTTTTGATCAATAACACCTTCCAATTTGGAAAATTGAACTGAAGAATTAGTAGTAGATATACCTTTGCTTCCTATTGTCATGATCTTAGATTCATCTCCTAAATTTGATCCCAAATCATGTCGAGTTGATGCAGCAATCTTCTGCTTCCCTTTATCCTGGAACTTATTTGGTCATAATTCTGGATGCAACTTCCAACATTGTGCTTCCTCATGCCCCTTTCTCTTACAGTGGGAACATGTAGTTCATTCTTCAGTTTTATTTACAGTGGTTGACTTCTTACTCTTCAATTTTCCTTTTGATTTCTTTACGAACTTCTGTGGCTTCTTATCTCCAATCACATGCTTCCCCTTACTAGCCTCCAGATGAGCAGCTTGTACTAATACCCCATCAATGTTAGTAGGGTTAAACATCAAGATAGTGTGTTGAATATATGAGTGCATGCCACCAATATAATTTAGAAGAGTTTCTCGAGCATATATTGGAATTCCTAAAGATAATGCCTTATTTTTAAATTCATGCGTATATGCTTGGATATTTTTCCCCTTTCCTTGTCTGAGATGTTGTCATTCCATAATTTATGTTTGCACATAAGCTAATGGATAAAATTGTTTTCTAATTACAGCAATAAATTCATCCCAAGAGGAAATTATTGTACCATGTTGAACAAGATCAAATTGTGTCTTACTCTCATGCCATATTAAGGTTGTACTGCCCAGACAAAGAGTAGCCAACTATATCTTTGCAGTGTCTTCCACGATCGTTTTCACTGCAATATACCTATATCTACTTGATCCAATTGTCCAACTTTTCGGCATTCAATTCTCCATCATAAATTGGCAATTTGAACTTAACATCCAATTTTGATAAAGGAAAATTATGATCATGAGAAGTCTTCTTAGTGGACTTCTTCTTATGTGAAGAATGTTCACTTGCAAATGATGAAGATGGTGAGGGTTGTTTGGAAGGTCCACCTCCTTCACCTCCTCCTTCATCTTTAACTGATTCAACTTTCTCCGATGTATCTTCTTCCTTGGTCTTCTTTCGACCCTCATACATTTCTTCTACCATGGCTTTCACTAAATTGAAAGCCTCAAAGAAATCATCTTCAGATTCATAAGAACCTAATTTTCTTGGTGAAGTCATATCTCTTCTTCAAGTAAAGCTTATCGAACCAATCTCTGGATTATAAATTGCAAGTTTGTCTTATCCTCGCTTGGATTTGGACCTTGTAAACATTCACTTGAAACCACTTGTCAAAACTAGCTCCGATACCAACTTGATCCGAAAAATCCTTAGATGCTAATTATTCTTTAATATACATACACATCTACTTGATCTTCGAAATAATAATGAGCATTTGACTGATTGCAAAATACATGTGAAGTTACTTATCTATCCAAATTCACTTTAATAATAAACAACTTGCAATTAACTGAGCGGAATAGAAAAACAATACCAAAATCACATACACAAGTTTGTTAACGGATTTCACCCAATTTGGGCTACATCTCCGGGTCCGCTTTCAATAGAGACCACTTTGTTAATGCTCAAATGCTTGTGTTTTACAATGACCTCTTTACACGTTGTTCAAACTCAGAAACAAAGTACACCATCAAATTCCTTGTGAAATTTTGAGAAAAATGAGTATAAAGTTCATAAAACTCCGTCAAATAACCTCTTGGCATGCATTTCGATGAAATCCCAAGGTCTTGATACCTCTGGCACAAACCCCGAGATTATTCATACTCTACAATGATTGTTTGTCATTCCCTAGGTCTATGCACCCATTAAATAGGGTGTGGGCCCTAACCTCCAACTGAAACTATAGGCTAACAATAAATATATTGTTGGAGAATCCCATAACAAGAGGTACTCATGGCATAATGATTAAATCGTTGGAGTGTTATATCGTGGGTCATGAAGTCAAACCTCATCGACCACGCCATATACTTTTGTGCATTTTTTAAGCCTCCTAGACTTTTGTGTGTTGTGGATCCTCCCAAACCTGTGTGAATGTTCTTGGATCCTCCTGGATCAACTATTTTATGAATTGTTGTATGACACAACACAACACAATGGTGATGATGTGTTTTTCTACATGTTTTTTTTAGGCCTCCCGTATAAAGATGGATAGCATGATACAAGTGATCGTATTATCTTTAGTTCCCATTAATGCACTGAAGGGAGGGTCCTGTGGAGAAGATCATAAGGATGTGGAATCGTGATGTTCACCACTTCGACCCAAGAGAGTAGCCACTAGAGCTTACTCTCTTAGACATCTACTTTCTCTCTAGGTTTCCCATATGAGGGGAGGTGACTGAGTTACAGCCCCTATTGAGGAAGGTTATGATAGTAGAGGAGCCCATAGCTCGCCACAGGGAGTATGGGCGCCGGGCGGAGAAGGTCAATGAGGAAATAACTTAAGGCCAAGATATCTGACGTTACAGTGGTTAGGGTGGGTGGCTCTCATGCCCCCGGTCAGATCTTTGGTGGCCAAATGCATCTATTCGAGAGCGTCATAGTGGGGATGCAATTTGCTTGGGCTCTGATGCTTCTAGGTATCGTGTTCGGTTAGTTAACCCACTGCCACCAGCTAAGAGGAGGCGAGTTTTCTTATGGCACATTGACATATGCCTTGTTTATTTATTATAGTAAGTGTTGTCATCCAACCACGCCATAAGATCAGGGAAAGATCAGTTGGGTGTCGTGGATGCAAAGATGGGGAGATTTTATGGCTCAAATCGGTAGAGGAGTGGTGGGGTGGACCTTACTTGAAAAAAAAAAATCTGCATATGTATCAATATGATTTTCCATCGTACATAGCCTTTCAGTATCCACCATCAGCTGTTTGTCCAACGAGAGGGAAGAAAGATGAAGGTGTCTCTTCTGCTTCTGATGGCTGCTGTGCTTGCAGCTGCTTCTTCTTCTGCTGTTTTTCATGTGGAAGCAGCTATTCCGTTTTGCAACGTGGGCTTAGACAAGCTGATGTCATGTAAGCCTGCTGTAACTGATCCTGCGGAAAAGCCGACTTCAGAATGTTGTAATGTCATAAAGAGTGCCGATCTTAAATGCCTCTGCTCCCACCGCTCGGATTTGTCGATCGTCCCCAGCGTAGATCCCAAATTAGCCTTGGCTTTACCGAAAAAATGCAAAATATCTTCAGTCCCTCCTGAATGCAAAGGGTATGTTTTTTTGTTTTCATATTGGTGATTATTTGCTTTTGGTTTCTGATGATCCATGTTTGACTTAATATAATTTGCATGCAGGCAGTAACGAAATGAAGACAATCATTACCAGTCAGGCCGTGGTTAGTTTGTGTGTGTTTTCTACATTTCTGGATGGTATTTAATAAATCTGTAGGTGCAGATTAGTATACGTCGCGTAGCTAGAAGATTGGAACAGGAGCAATATGATTTGATTAGGTTATTCAGTTTGCAGTAAGTTAGCAGAAAAATGTGTAATATGATTGATGCATCGTTGTGATTGTAATTTGTGAATTCTGAAGTTTTTGGTTAATGCCAAAGCCAGCTGGTTCTTTAAATCGTATTGTTCACCTTCATATTGTTGTCTGTTTTAAATATGGTGTAAATTTCAATAACGAAACAACCAGTGGTGCGTCCACAAAAGGATAAGAGGAATTGCAAGGAAAAACATCTGTATAATGTCATTTGTCAATCGAATTTATAAAATACGACGTTTAGATTATTATCTTATGGATTCTCACTTCAAAGCTAATGCCATGATTTCTCGTGTTATTTTTAAATAACCATGAATATACAGCTACCAACATAGACCCATTTTAACTTCGGTTCTACCAAGGGTTGAGAAAGATCAAATTTCTAGTTTTACCAAGGGTCAAGAGGCATCAAATCTTTGGAGGTGCAGACTCTTAACCAGTTTTAGAGTGCAAAAATAAGGATTTGCACTTTATAAGGCACACATGTCACATTTCCAACATAAACACAGCCCAATATTGGTTTCCTTCAAGCACAACATTGCTAGTGTTCTTCCCAGCACTCAGATCCTCTCTTGTTGCCCCAAAATCTACATGTAAAATCGACCTCCTTTTTCCCATACGGAACTCCTTCCTCCTTGCTTACTTGACTCTCACTCTTCCCAAAGATGATTTTACTTCATCCCCATGCTCCCAATAACTAAGGGATGTGACTTATCACACCCAACTCTTACATAAATTCAATGATTGGATTTGGGAACACTCAACAGCAAAATAGAAGGTTCACTAGGCAATAAAATCAAGAAAAAGGTTTGGGATTTAAAACCCATGAATAAAACTCCATTTAGCCCCCTCTCTTGTGGAATCATAGTCCCCCATTGTGTTCATCCCTCTCGTATTACAACCAGTGATTATCATTTTTATTAATCATTTCAATATACATAATACATAGTTCGACCCTCAGCCATATTAATCAATACACGCTCTTTGTCCCAACACATCAGCTCACCGGCCTAATTCACATTTATACAATTAAAATATAATTTTTGGGGATTAACACTAGGGATGTTACATATATTAAACGTGTTTTATGCCAATTTGTAATGTTTCTAGGTATCCCCACCCAAATATCACACATGGGAAAAATTAGGGTGATAACGATCACCCCCTAATGTATAAATTTACGAGCATCTCATATTGATTAAAGATATCATGTTTTCTCATCCAAGTGATGTAATCGAGAGACCAAAGAGAGATAGAGAGACAACCAAGGAAGGGGATCACCTAGGAAGACTCAGCGATGGAAACCACCTTCAAAACAAACAAGAGTGAGGTGATACAAATACATGCAATCTCTTTATAARCAAGGCAAACATTCCCATGGTCACAAAACTATCAAAGGAAAGTACAATAYGAGATCATTGCAAATACAAGTTGTGTCTAAATACTTTTTTTAAATGAACGKTGCTTCCCTCTTAGCACATGTGAGGAACAATAGTGCCCAAGGCRRTAAAGAACTGCAGCAAAAGGAATTGTTGGGATGTGGGACTAGTCTAAGAATGTGTTTAATGTTTTCTAGTGGTCACATTTACTATTGTATTATCTATCATTGTGTTAAGAAATTTTGTATATGCAATGAGRCATTATTAGACTATTAGACATATTATTCTTCATTAACTCACTAATTTATAAAGTGAGTGTATCCCACATTMATTATGGGATATGATTTCTTATTTTCCCACATTCATCATGGGATATGATCTCCTATCCATCTAACCTATATAATAGAGGTGAAGKAGACTCAATTGTAAGGTGTTTGWSTGTTGCTTGAGAGTTGTATGGATCCCATATGAACTCCATACTTGAGAGTTCTCTACCTTATGTAATTGGGGGATTTTTGAAGAATAGAAAGATTGCTTATGTGGATGTTTCCCCACCATGGGGTTTTACCACATAAATTTATGTCCTCCTCACTTTTGCTTGTTAGATCTATTTTATTGATATAATGTTTTCCATAGGAGTTTAGATAGGATTGAACTATGGTTATATGTTTATGCATATGTTCTTGGTCTTTTATGGTATCAGAGCCATACATATAACTCATTGGATGAAATTATTTATTTGTTGAAAATTGGATAGGAGATCTACTATTTCCTTCCATGAGCATTCAAAAATAGTGATTGAAGTTTTTGTTTGGCATCAAATATAAGTAGATCTTCATATTTGCTAGTTTAAATTTTTAGATCTAGTTTTTTAAGCCCATTTTTTTATAGATTTGCAAATATATATCCAAATCCCATGCTTTGTTATACAAATTCAAAGTTAATTTTCCTTTTCTAACATTATCAATACATTTGGATCATGTTAAATAGTCAAGATAAATGTTCATTACAGCTCTTGATGTAATAATTGTCTAGTGGCCACATTTACCATTGTATAGCCTATCATTATCATGACTATGAGAACACCATTATGAGACATTTGTACACACAATGCGGCATCATTAGATTTGTAAGATCTTAAATATCCACAGTATTTTCATGTTATCCTTATGTAACACAACTCCTTCCTCGGCTTAAGTGCTCATTCCTCTAGTCAACATTACGGGGGAATGTTAGGAAGTGTTTTAATGTTGTATAGTGGTTTGATGAAATTTTGTATTTAGTGTCATAATGATTATCATTATAAAATCATCTATAGGGCACTTATAGATGTAGGATGGCCTCACTAGACTTTTGTAATATTGCATATGTGCACATGGGGATGCTTTTGGAAGTTATTTGGTGGGGACCTGTCTTTCAAGTAATGGTGACCTACACTCATAGGTCAATCTAATCCATTATTTATCCCTTATATCTTAATGACATTATCATCAACCTTTATGGATTGGTTGATCCCCACCCTTGATTGTGCCATATGGTCAATGGTCGTGCCATATGGTCAATGGTCCATATTTCTCCTCGTTACTATAAATTGAGGCAATTGGTCTTGAATCTGTTAGCACTCTATAAATTTGTTCGGCTGATAAAACAAACGACAGAGGTAACCTACAAACCAAATTTAGAGCTGGGTACTAGCATGCTCAACTCAGAGAGGGCTCTCTCCTGTCACTTGGTATTTCTTTGACAATCAATGGCTAGGTTTTGTTGTTTTGGGGGGTTTTTTATAATTTTATTGGCAAGAAAGGGGAGGGAGACTTAGGGATATGGAGTCAAACTTCTGAAATGAATGGAAGCATTGACTAGTCAGTAGAACTCTCCATAGGATAAAGGCTAAATGAGGCAATAAATCTAAGTTATAATTTGTAAATTTTCAGAGTGTAGGAAGAAAAGAAAACATATAACTACATCAGAGCATTAAACAAATGAATTATGAATTAGTTAAGGAGAACTTAACACAATTTAAATTGCTTCAACCGAGAGCATCACAAGATGAATTATGGGCCTTTGACTATCCAATTTAAATGGAAGACAGTGAAAATGAAATCGGAAATACCGGAAATACCTACAAAGAGAGGAGACAAAACTCAGATCAACACCATTAGAATATTTTCATGGAAATTTCAAGACTTCTGCATGTGTATTCAACTCAGCTTCAGAAAATTACATTCAAGTTCCGAATAGCTAAAATTGTGCCCTTGCACTTCTGCCAACCCTTAATACATTTGGAACTCCTAATATTTATACAAGTTGAGTTCCTTCGGTTTGAAACTGATTATAATGATTGAAATGAAACGTTTCATTTTCTGAAAATGATTAGAATAATTACAAATGGCAATTTCAGTTTGAAACCGATTACAATAATTACCAAGAAAATGTTTGGTGATCCAGATTCGGACTCCTCCGGCCTTTCATTTTCTTCCTTCGCCACTTGTTTTGCTCTCGTCTTCTACGTGATCTGCCATCTTCAGTGACACATGGACATCATTTACTAGACCCTAGAAAACTGCACTTTGTCTAACCCAGTCGTATTATATCCTTCCATTGCAAGTCAAAAGGGATGTCATAATCTATCATTTCTTTGATTAGGATCTCAAGGTCAATGTAGGAGGCATATGTCATGACTGGTAGTCCAATTTTGACTGCTTTGAACTGATTCAAAATCTCAAAGTCTGTAATCAGATGCTCAACTAATGTAGCTCCTTTCAGATTTTCCTCCAGGGTTTCAAACTTGGAATGATCCATCCTACATTGAGTGAGGCGAGCATTGTATTCTTCTTGATCATATAATTTTCCTTTTCCATCCCAAAATGGTGGGAGGCCTTTGATAAACAACTCTTCAAACAAATCCTTGAATTCTTGCACACTTTGATCCATCTGTATTTCAACAGGTTATGTTTAGCAATAACCCTCCTGGCCCAAATAATCAATGTAGTTATGTCTTTAACTCCAATATTAGTCTGAATTTCTGCAGTAGGAATGGAGTTGAGTAGATTTATGGCATTGTGGGCCCATTTTGATGGCTTCTTTGCTAAAGTCTCATTCACAACAGTGCACCTGCTTCTAGCTATGATGGCCATGTTGTCTTTATCATTGATGAAATTCAAATACACTCTGAACTTGGCAGCTTCAGCAGCTATAGAGTTTCAAATGATATGTTTGTCTCCCTGCAACAGGCCTTTGCCTCTTAAACTCATATTCAACTTATATATCCTTTCCTGCAAGGCTCCATTCTCCTTTTGAAATTGAGCCATTATTTCATCCTTTGCTTGCATCTCTTTCTTCAATTTCTCTATGCTCCATTTTAGCCCTTTGATTTCTCCCTCTTTCATGCTAACTTGTGACATAGCCTAGACAATTCCTTCAGTGTTTCGCCCAGCTTCTACAGCAGGAGGTACAACTACAGTCATTTTTAGCAATTTTGTCTGCTCTTGTGACCACTCCACCCTTTCTCTTTCCAGCTACAACGCCCTAGCCTTGTAGTCCAATGTCTCTTGACGAAGTGTTTCATTTCCATGTTCTAGAGAAACCAATTATGTTGTTTGTGGATTCTCTATGGAAGACATCTTCAATTTCTTCTTTAAGATTTGAATTAATTTATTTGTTTCATCCAATGAGGATTTCACCCCTTGGGGACCTTCAGATTCCAACCTCTTGACCTGAGTTTGCCAATCTCTACTAGATTCTTTTTCTTTCCTCAACTGCCCTTCCAATTTCCTTGCATTATATGACAGCTTTGAATTCTTCAAGCTTAAACTCGGGTAATCAGAATACAACATATCATTGGTATTCTTATGGAATTTGACCTTGTTTGGAGAGTTGATGTTGTCATACCTTATATTTATCTTAGATACTTTGTCTTCATCTGCAACTACAATGTTGAAGGTCCTCTTCTCTACATCCCTTACTATGAACAGAGAATATTTATGTTGAAAAATATTTTCCACTTCACGGACTAAATCCCTCGTCTCACCCAGAGCCATGTTTCCTTTTTCATCATAATGTTTTGCCAAATCTTCTTTATATTGATAAGTTTCCCCATATGTTTTATCAAAGATGTGTTTCTTGCTGCTAAAGGTTCTTGAGTTGCCTTCACTTTGGATTTTGCTTTCCTTTTCAACCTCTACAGTGCTAGTGCCACTTTCCACCATATCTAGATTTACTTGTTCTCTGGGCTCTTCCTCCTCTAAATCTACTATCTATGGAGACTGTGAAATCTTCATCTTCTTAGGAGCGGTCTGTTGATCACTGGTGCTCATGGCCTCTGAATTCCTTCTCTTGATGTAAACACTCATATTAGGAACATTGACTATCATCTTCTGGGGAGCTTGTTGTGTTTGACTTTGTTGCAGGGTTGCCTCCACTTTATGTGTTTGAGTTGGTTGCAATATTCCTTCCATATCAGCACAAACTTCTAGGTTTGTCAGCTTATCAAAACCCTCAACATGTTCATTCTCATAAGAGGCATGTTTGTTCATCAATATTCTCTTGGATATGATTTGGTGTGGATCATATCTTCTTCTCTGTAGCTGTGCAAAACCAAACTCTTTGAGCTTTTCTTGAATCTGACATAAGCATGATCTAGTTTTGAAAATGAAGGGGTCAATGATAAAAGGGAATTTGAGGTTGGAGGATTTGCACAACTTCAGGAAATGCTCTGTCTCAGATATAATTCTATGCCTAATGAATTCAAGGGCAAAGACTCTGGGGGTCAGAAAAATAGGCAATAGATAAGGGGATTCATGAAAACCATAAACCTGTATTACTCTTGAGTGCATGAATAGTACCCAATCCCCAACTTTGTTCTCTGGATTTGGTTGTAGGTAGCTCCTCATGTCATCCAAAACTTTATGAAGGTTGGTGTTGAAAATCAAATTGTAAACTCTGGACGTGACTTTGTTGATGAAGATGAGTAATGTAATCCTCTTACACTCAGTTGATATGAATGTTTCTTCAGGAAATTCTCTCTTATTGGTTTCCAGGAAAATCTTCAGAAAATAGGTGTAATATCTTAAATGTCTTAGAGAGTGAAAATTCACTAGTTGTTTGTGGATATTATCAGCTAGGAATTGATCAAAAATTATGCGGACTGAAAAACCAGAATCTGACTTAAAAAATGTCAAAAGGAAACCGAGCATGACTTCAACCACATGTTTGTCATTATCTAGACGTAAGACTTGACTTAAAAGGCAACAGACCCATTGGACTTCAATAAACATTATACTCACATTCATTGGCAAAGACAGACTCTCTGAAAAACGTTCTGGTTTGACAATTGTCTGTAAAAACAAATCTCGGACTTATGATGGACACTCTTTGTAAACCCTAATTAGCTTTTCTTCATTGAAAGGTTTAGACAATATGGAGAAAGACTCTGGTATACCGAGGGACTCTCAAATTAATGGACTCTCTACCCTACACATGACCTCGGACCTTTATTTATTTACAACGACTCTTTCTTCACGTGAATATTGTTCGACGCCTATAAATTCGGGAAAGGGGAAAGAGATTTCAACAACATAAGGGACTATGGTGGCTTGGACTACTTCAAGGAATGATATACAACTTCCTACATAATCAGATAGGTGGCTTTTGGACATAGAGATGGGAGAAATGGTGATTTTGGTATCAAAGACGTCTTAATCTCGGTCAATTAGGGCTTCTTCATTCACCATAGGGTCTTGCTCTGTTACAGAAGTTATGATAAGATCCATGGCTGCGATGAAAAATACCTGGAAATGAGTGGAAATGGCATGCAATCGACGTATTGTTGAGCTGCAGTTGAATGAGGGTGGTCGTGTCAAGTTTCAAATGGTCCAGCATTCGAAAAATAATAAAATAACCAATAACTGCCCTTTTATACTTTTCCAAATTTAGGGGGCGTGAGGAAGTGGTTTGGGGCAACCCGCTTTTCACCCTGAAATGTATCTGGTGGTGCCAGGTATCCCCAGATGAAAACCACAGTTTAGATTTTGGCCCACTTTCTAAAATTATCCTTCACACAGTTTCTCCCCCTGAAATCATCATCGGCCATCGATTTGGAGAGTTCATGATCTACGATGCGTCGGGCCCCCCGCTAGTTTTAGTTGTTTCCTGCCATATTTATCATTTTCTCTAGTTTATCAGGCTTCCAAACTAGTTTAGCGTCTCGCTAGATCTTGAAATCTTGATTTCACACAAAGATTTTAATGGTGACTAACATGGGCTCCAACTGAGGATGTTATCCTACCAGCGAGGTAGAAAAGAACGGAAGACTAAGTGCTTTCCCATTGGGATTTATTTCACTTATGCAACTAAATCGATCAACATCTTATTCACAAAACTCAAAGTATACTCAGCATAACTTAGGGCCTTCGCTTCGGGCTTCAATTTCTGTTGATTTGATTCCAATTGCTTCAACTGAAAAAACAAAAATGGTTATATACAATGAATGGAAAGGGTGAAAATTCCATTAAGTGAGATAATGCTTGAGAAACCTTCCATTCACAGGTCCTCCACCAACAAGATCTTCATTATGTTCATGTAACAGATAGGCATTATTTCCATGGTATGCCATAATTTTGAAAGGTCCTAGCCACAAATGGTTAAATTTCCCATGTTTTCCTATGTCTTCATTCCTGGAATCCCATCTCAACACCAAGTCCCCTACTTTGAAATCATCTTTCTTAGTATGCATGTCAAAAGTCTTTTTAATCTTGTCTTGGTGTAGTCGAAAGTTTTTGAAGGCTTTATGTCTTCTTTGTTGGACATTGATTAGTTCATTTGTCCTCCTTTGAGTGGCATCTGGTTCAGCATCTTGCTCTTGTAGCAACCTCATCACTGGTAATCCTAATGAAGTAGGAAAAACTGCTTTTGTGCCATACAAAATCTGGAAGGATGAAGTGGCAATATACTTTTTAGTAGTGACCATGTCATCCCATAGTGCATGGATGGCCTTCTTGTGCCAAGCCTTTTTGTTATCTTGCGGCAGTTTTTTGATAATTTTGGTCAAACTTTTATTGGATGACTCGGCCAACCCATTACCTTATGGGCAATAAGTTGTGGAATGGAAAGGAGTTATATTGTAATCATTGCAAAAATTTTCCACCTTTTTGGACTTAAATGTTTCTACATTATCTGTAATGATTTTGATTGGACAACCAAACCTAGACAAAATATTGTTTTTCAAAAATTGAATGATAACAGTATTTGTGGCTTGCTTAGTGGGAACTGCTTCAAACCACTTGGTGTAGTAATCTATGGCTGTCAGTATCCACTTGTGTTGAGCTGAGGATTGTGGATGAATTTCTCCTATGAAATCAAGGCCCCATTGTCTAAAAGGTGCTTCAACGGAGATAGGCTTCAAGGGAAAAGGATGCAGTTTTCTCTTCCCAACAAAAATTTGGCATTCATGACATCTTGAAACTTCTTTGTAAGCATCAGAAAAAATGCTAGGCCAATAGAACCCGGCCCTCAATATCTTGTGCACAGTAGTTTTCCAATAATGTTTCCTTGCACAATCACCTTTATGAAACTCTTTGATGGTTTTTTCTACTTATTCCTCCAGTAAACAACTCATCAAGATTCCTCATGGATCCTTCCAATACATGAATTGATTTAAAATACAAAACTTTGTTGCTTTTAGCTTCAAAAACTTGGCCTTGGTTTTGCTCAATTCAGGAGGAGCCTGCAAATTTCTCAACACATAAATAATGTCAGCATACCATGGGGAGTCAAGGAATTTTTGAGATACATGAGGGACCTTTTCTTCTTCT
>JASDQU010737090.1:70656-82686 GCA_032191745.1 Picea mariana | reverse complement strand
TGGGCCCATTTTGATGGCTTCTTTGCTAAAGTCTCATTCACAACAGTGCACCTGCTTCTAGCTATGATGGCCATGTTGTCTTTATCATTGATGAAATTCAAATACACTCTGAACTTGGCAGCTTCAGCAGCTATAGAGTTTCAAATGATATGTTTGTCTCCCTGCAACAGGCCTTTGCCTCTTAAACTCATATTCAACTTATATATCCTTTCCTGCAAGGCTCCATTCTCCTTTTGAAATTGAGCCATTATTTCATCCTTTGCTTGCATCTCTTTCTTCAATTTCTCTATGCTCCATTTTAGCCCTTTGATTTCTCCCTCTTTCATGCTAACTTGTGACATAGCCTAGACAATTCCTTCAGTGTTTCGCCCAGCTTCTACAGCAGGAGGTACAACTACAGTCATTTTTAGCAATTTTGTCTGCTCTTGTGACCACTCCACCCTTTCTCTTTCCAGCTACAACGCCCTAGCCTTGTAGTCCAATGTCTCTTGACGAAGTGTTTCATTTCCATGTTCTAGAGAAACCAATTATGTTGTTTGTGGATTCTCTATGGAAGACATCTTCAATTTCTTCTTTAAGATTTGAATTAATTTATTTGTTTCATCCAATGAGGATTTCACCCCTTGGGGACCTTCAGATTCCAACCTCTTGACCTGAGTTTGCCAATCTCTACTAGATTCTTTTTCTTTCCTCAACTGCCCTTCCAATTTCCTTGCATTATATGACAGCTTTGAATTCTTCAAGCTTAAACTCGGGTAATCAGAATACAACATATCATTGGTATTCTTATGGAATTTGACCTTGTTTGGAGAGTTGATGTTGTCATACCTTATATTTATCTTAGATACTTTGTCTTCATCTGCAACTACAATGTTGAAGGTCCTCTTCTCTACATCCCTTACTATGAACAGAGAATATTTATGTTGAAAAATATTTTCCACTTCACGGACTAAATCCCTCGTCTCACCCAGAGCCATGTTTCCTTTTTCATCATAATGTTTTGCCAAATCTTCTTTATATTGATAAGTTTCCCCATATGTTTTATCAAAGATGTGTTTCTTGCTGCTAAAGGTTCTTGAGTTGCCTTCACTTTGGATTTTGCTTTCCTTTTCAACCTCTACAGTGCTAGTGCCACTTTCCACCATATCTAGATTTACTTGTTCTCTGGGCTCTTCCTCCTCTAAATCTACTATCTATGGAGACTGTGAAATCTTCATCTTCTTAGGAGCGGTCTGTTGATCACTGGTGCTCATGGCCTCTGAATTCCTTCTCTTGATGTAAACACTCATATTAGGAACATTGACTATCATCTTCTGGGGAGCTTGTTGTGTTTGACTTTGTTGCAGGGTTGCCTCCACTTTATGTGTTTGAGTTGGTTGCAATATTCCTTCCATATCAGCACAAACTTCTAGGTTTGTCAGCTTATCAAAACCCTCAACATGTTCATTCTCATAAGAGGCATGTTTGTTCATCAATATTCTCTTGGATATGATTTGGTGTGGATCATATCTTCTTCTCTGTAGCTGTGCAAAACCAAACTCTTTGAGCTTTTCTTGAATCTGACATAAGCATGATCTAGTTTTGAAAATGAAGGGGTCAATGATAAAAGGGAATTTGAGGTTGGAGGATTTGCACAACTTCAGGAAATGCTCTGTCTCAGATATAATTCTATGCCTAATGAATTCAAGGGCAAAGACTCTGGGGGTCAGAAAAATAGGCAATAGATAAGGGGATTCATGAAAACCATAAACCTGTATTACTCTTGAGTGCATGAATAGTACCCAATCCCCAACTTTGTTCTCTGGATTTGGTTGTAGGTAGCTCCTCATGTCATCCAAAACTTTATGAAGGTTGGTGTTGAAAATCAAATTGTAAACTCTGGACGTGACTTTGTTGATGAAGATGAGTAATGTAATCCTCTTACACTCAGTTGATATGAATGTTTCTTCAGGAAATTCTCTCTTATTGGTTTCCAGGAAAATCTTCAGAAAATAGGTGTAATATCTTAAATGTCTTAGAGAGTGAAAATTCACTAGTTGTTTGTGGATATTATCAGCTAGGAATTGATCAAAAATTATGCGGACTGAAAAACCAGAATCTGACTTAAAAAATGTCAAAAGGAAACCGAGCATGACTTCAACCACATGTTTGTCATTATCTAGACGTAAGACTTGACTTAAAAGGCAACAGACCCATTGGACTTCAATAAACATTATACTCACATTCATTGGCAAAGACAGACTCTCTGAAAAACGTTCTGGTTTGACAATTGTCTGTAAAAACAAATCTCGGACTTATGATGGACACTCTTTGTAAACCCTAATTAGCTTTTCTTCATTGAAAGGTTTAGACAATATGGAGAAAGACTCTGGTATACCGAGGGACTCTCAAATTAATGGACTCTCTACCCTACACATGACCTCGGACCTTTATTTATTTACAACGACTCTTTCTTCACGTGAATATTGTTCGACGCCTATAAATTCGGGAAAGGGGAAAGAGATTTCAACAACATAAGGGACTATGGTGGCTTGGACTACTTCAAGGAATGATATACAACTTCCTACATAATCAGATAGGTGGCTTTTGGACATAGAGATGGGAGAAATGGTGATTTTGGTATCAAAGACGTCTTAATCTCGGTCAATTAGGGCTTCTTCATTCACCATAGGGTCTTGCTCTGTTACAGAAGTTATGATAAGATCCATGGCTGCGATGAAAAATACCTGGAAATGAGTGGAAATGGCATGCAATCGACGTATTGTTGAGCTGCAGTTGAATGAGGGTGGTCGTGTCAAGTTTCAAATGGTCCAGCATTCGAAAAATAATAAAATAACCAATAACTGCCCTTTTATACTTTTCCAAATTTAGGGGGCGTGAGGAAGTGGTTTGGGGCAACCCGCTTTTCACCCTGAAATGTATCTGGTGGTGCCAGGTATCCCCAGATGAAAACCACAGTTTAGATTTTGGCCCACTTTCTAAAATTATCCTTCACACAGTTTCTCCCCCTGAAATCATCATCGGCCATCGATTTGGAGAGTTCATGATCTACGATGCGTCGGGCCCCCCGCTAGTTTTAGTTGTTTCCTGCCATATTTATCATTTTCTCTAGTTTATCAGGCTTCCAAACTAGTTTAGCGTCTCGCTAGATCTTGAAATCTTGATTTCACACAAAGATTTTAATGGTGACTAACATGGGCTCCAACTGAGGATGTTATCCTACCAGCGAGGTAGAAAAGAACGGAAGACTAAGTGCTTTCCCATTGGGATTTATTTCACTTATGCAACTAAATCGATCAACATCTTATTCACAAAACTCAAAGTATACTCAGCATAACTTAGGGCCTTCGCTTCGGGCTTCAATTTCTGTTGATTTGATTCCAATTGCTTCAACTGAAAAAACAAAAATGGTTATATACAATGAATGGAAAGGGTGAAAATTCCATTAAGTGAGATAATGCTTGAGAAACCTTCCATTCACAGGTCCTCCACCAACAAGATCTTCATTATGTTCATGTAACAGATAGGCATTATTTCCATGGTATGCCATAATTTTGAAAGGTCCTAGCCACAAATGGTTAAATTTCCCATGTTTTCCTATGTCTTCATTCCTGGAATCCCATCTCAACACCAAGTCCCCTACTTTGAAATCATCTTTCTTAGTATGCATGTCAAAAGTCTTTTTAATCTTGTCTTGGTGTAGTCGAAAGTTTTTGAAGGCTTTATGTCTTCTTTGTTGGACATTGATTAGTTCATTTGTCCTCCTTTGAGTGGCATCTGGTTCAGCATCTTGCTCTTGTAGCAACCTCATCACTGGTAATCCTAATGAAGTAGGAAAAACTGCTTTTGTGCCATACAAAATCTGGAAGGATGAAGTGGCAATATACTTTTTAGTAGTGACCATGTCATCCCATAGTGCATGGATGGCCTTCTTGTGCCAAGCCTTTTTGTTATCTTGCGGCAGTTTTTTGATAATTTTGGTCAAACTTTTATTGGATGACTCGGCCAACCCATTACCTTATGGGCAATAAGTTGTGGAATGGAAAGGAGTTATATTGTAATCATTGCAAAAATTTTCCACCTTTTTGGACTTAAATGTTTCTACATTATCTGTAATGATTTTGATTGGACAACCAAACCTAGACAAAATATTGTTTTTCAAAAATTGAATGATAACAGTATTTGTGGCTTGCTTAGTGGGAACTGCTTCAAACCACTTGGTGTAGTAATCTATGGCTGTCAGTATCCACTTGTGTTGAGCTGAGGATTGTGGATGAATTTCTCCTATGAAATCAAGGCCCCATTGTCTAAAAGGTGCTTCAACGGAGATAGGCTTCAAGGGAAAAGGATGCAGTTTTCTCTTCCCAACAAAAATTTGGCATTCATGACATCTTGAAACTTCTTTGTAAGCATCAGAAAAAATGCTAGGCCAATAGAACCCGGCCCTCAATATCTTGTGCACAGTAGTTTTCCAATAATGTTTCCTTGCACAATCACCTTTATGAAACTCTTTGATGGTTTTTTCTACTTATTCCTCCAGTAAACAACTCATCAAGATTCCTCATGGATCCTTCCAATACATGAATTGATTTAAAATACAAAACTTTGTTGCTTTTAGCTTCAAAAACTTGGCCTTGGTTTTGCTCAATTCAGGAGGAGCCTGCAAATTTCTCAACACATAAATAATGTCAGCATACCATGGGGAGTCAAGGAATTTTTGAGATACATGAGGGACCTTTTCTTCTTCTAAATCTGTTGACAAATTAGCAATGAAGTTAATTCCCAAGAGCTCACAATTTGTCTGTGCCATCATCTTTCCAAGTCCCTGCCCCTTGATAAACTTTGTAGGTTTGATCTCAAGGTCATACTCCAACAACACAACTATCCACTTGCCCCTTTTTTCCTCAGGATCAGGCTGAGTTAAAATGTCCTTCACAGAACTGTTGGGCACATATGCAATGGTATGAGAATGCAATATATAAACTCTAAACTCCTTTAGGGCCTTGACCAGTTCATATGTCTGATTTTCCATGATATCATACTTTAATGGGGAATCCCTCAATGTCCTACTATAGTATGTTATAGTCCTCTCAAAATTATGTTCATCTTTTTGTAATAAAACACCAGCAATGGTGTGCTCTGAGGCAAAAGAGAACAAAATAAAGTATTTTTCAAAATTAGGATTGGCCAGCATTGGGGCTTTGGTCAATGCCACTTTAATATATTCAAAGGATTTTCTGGCTTCAGGGGTCCACTTTATATCACTTCCTTTTCTGAGCATGTTAGTGATATGCTTTATGATTTCAGTGAGGTTAGGGATGAATCTTCTCAGAAAATTTACTTTCCCCAAGAAAGATTGCACTTCATTTTTGCTTCTGGGTGTGCCAATTTTTAGGATTCCCTCAACTCTTCTAGGATCTATCTTTATTCCCTCCTTTGAAATAATGTGCCCAAGAAACTTCCCCTCTTCCATGCCAAAATTAGACTTTTGGGGGTTCAATGAAATGACAAACTTCCTACATTTTTTAAAATCCCTTCTTAGATGTTTAAGATGTTCTTCATCAGAAACTGAATATACAGTGATAGCATCTAAGAAAATAACAATAAATTTATCTTTCTCATTAGCAAAGGCTATATCCATAGCTCTTTGGAAAGTTTCTCCTACATTCATGAGTTCGAAAGGCATTTTGGAATACATGAAGGTGCCCCATGGTGTTATAAAGGTTGTATTTTCCTGATCATCAAGGTGTACCAGGATTTGATTGTAAACAGAGAAACCATCTAGCATTGATATTTTTTGAGAACCGACCACTTTCTGTAGAATGTGATTCATCTTAGGCAGTGGGTAATTGTCCTTGAGAGATACCCTGAGTTAGCACCAGAAGTCACCTATGCATTGCGACAGAGGTAAGCCCAGTACCCATCAGTTTATATGTCATGGTTAATGGATTTAGAGAGGTCAAATGGGGCAAACTCGAGAGAATGTCGTTTTAACTCAGAAAACTGGGGCAGTGTGCATAAGCAAATGAGGTATTTATCAACTTCATCCAGTAAGTTCTAGTAAGGGTGAGTAGGAGGAAGAAAACGAGGAAACGATGTAAAGGTCTGCTCTAGACATCAGGTCTTCCAACAGCCTAAGGAGGAAAAAATTTGAAAACAAGATCCTCTTGAATTCAAAGTTTTAGGAAACTGAAAACTCTATAACTGCACTGCAATCAAACATTCATTACAACACAGTCACCAAAATTCATGCGAATCCTTCGATCATGAACATTCAGTATCAAACGCAAATAAGATGGAAATAGAAGTTGGCTTTCATTAAACAAGAAATGTCATATCAAGTTGCATAACCAAAGAACCAGAGATTCATTAAAACATTACAATACGAGAGCTTAGCTCAACCATTGACCCTAACAAAATATCAAAACCAAGTATTTATACTCAGAACAACTTGCCACCACTAGGAGTGTGACCTGGCTATAGAAATCAAAGCTTTGTGTCTATATCTTTTTATGTCAGGTTGCACTTGCATTCTTATGTCAAACGCGAGCTTAGATCAATATGGACTTTGCAGGAGGGTTTGTTGACAGGGGAACTTTGGGCTGACAGTCAGCCTCCTAGGCCAATCCTTCCATGCTTTCAATTTAGGGGGTGAGACAAGGTTTCAATCACCTCCCCCATTTTCATTAACTACTTTCATCGGGATCGGGGCGAGGTATGACACCCATGAATGCTCTAGGCGATGCTCATGACTCCTTCAAGTCAATTTTGATGCCCTGATACCACGAAGATCTTCTCCTGTGAACAATATGGGCGCTCTTGGACTTTGGCACAACTCCTCTCCATCGCTCCATGTGACCTAGGGTCATGACCTGGGGCTCCTATGTGAAATTTTGATATTTCGCATTTCAGGACTCTTCACTCCACTTGATTCCAAATACCTCGATGCTCGATATTGAAAAATGGCCTATCCATATCGACGGTCGAAATTTCTTTGAACTTAACGGTCAGGATGCTTGCTCAAAAACCACAGCCACCCACCGCTCAATAGGCGCTTACCTTATTTATGGCCATGCTTTTCATATGACCATGAGTTGTGATCATGGGCCCAAATCCCATGTGTTTCATGATTTCGTGTTTCATGAACTTGCTTCATGCTCCATGTTGAAACCTTCGACTCATGAAATTGCGACTTCTCGGATCCGGGGGCACGCGTCCCTTTGAATCGGACGGCCCATATAAATATCGACATTTCAGGATTTCGGACCTTCGACACTTCGAGACTCAGACCTTCACCATTTCGAGACTCGAGAAATCCATGCCTTCCTCACTTCAGCCTTCCCAAAATGACTTTCCCCACGGTTCGGATCTGGTGCCACGCGTCCTGCAGGATCGGACAACCCACGCTAATTTCAGGTTTCAGGATATCGAACCTTTTACAAACAACTTCAACAATGTTTTGAACTCCCAATTCCCATGATTATAACTCGTCATTGATCTCTGAACTTGCTTGCTCGCTTGATTCGAGTCCATATCAGATCTCTCTAAGTGTTGTGCTTTGTGCTTACGGCTACGGCCTCTGTAAACAAACATTTGGATGACTGGTTGAGGGCTTGGGAAAGCAAAAGGATCAGTGACAGAGGAAAAAGGGAAATGATCAACCTTAGAGAAAACAGCAAAGCAGAGGGTCGAGACTTCTCAGTAAGATGACAAGGAAAACAGGTCGTTCAAACGAAAGAAGGCAAACAGAAGAAAAAACTACAAGCCGAAAGGGAAAAACTTAATATTGGGTCTGCAAAAAGGAGAGAGACATGGAAAAACTACAGACTTGGGTAGAAACCACAAACCCACAAGTCTCTGACAAGTTTATGTGATAAAATTTGGCTCCACAGGGGATGGCATGCTCTCTGCAAAATGCCAAGAAAAGTAATTTGAGTGCCTTAGTATTGGGTTATGGAGTCTATCTATTTAAAACAAAATAAACATTAAAACAGGAACGGTATTTACAATGGTGTGACGTCGACTACGTCTTTAAACAAAAAAGAAAATTAGAAAGTACCCATTAACAGGGCCACCAAAAAATTCATTACCCTCCAAATTCTGCAACCTGTAATTGTTATTAGGGAATATCTCAGAGATTCTGAAGGGGTCGATACACAAGGCATCAAATTTACCATGATTTCCTTTGTCCTGCTTGGGTGCATCCCATTTTATCACTAGATCTCCCAGCTGGAAATCCTCCTTTCTTACTTTCCTGTCAAAATCCTGCTTGATCTTCTGTTGATGTTCATGTGCTTTGTCCAGTATATGCTCCCTAGTCTGCTACACTTCTACCAGCTGGAGTATCCTCTTGACCATGTCATCAGGTTCTCCTTGGTAGTCCTGGAAGAATTTTTCCATTGGCAAGCCGAGCTAAGAATGAAATATGGCATCAAATCCATACACAAGATGAAAAGGAGAGATCCCAAGAGATCTTTTTGTTTTTGTTGTCACTATGTCAACCCACAGAGAAAACTTGAGCTTTGAATCCCATGTTTTCTTATTGTCCTCTAAAAATTTTTTGATGATATTTATAAGGCTCTTGATAGAAGACTCTTCCAGTCCATTCCCTTGGGGTAGTAAGGAGTTGAGTGGATCAATGTAATCCCAAACTTCTCACAGAATTGAATCAATGGTTCGGCCTTAAAGGATGCAGCATTATCAGTGACAATTATTTTCGTACAGCCAAACCTTGATATAATATCTTCAAGAAAACCAATGATTACCTTGTGAGAAGCGCTCCTTGTGGGGATAGATTCTATCTACTTGGTAAACTAATATGTGGCAATCAAGATCCACTTGTGTTGACCACTAGAATCCGGATGAATCTCCCCGATAAAATCTAGGCCCCACTGCTGAAAGGGTCCTAAAGCCACCACAGGCTTCAAAGGCAAGGACTTGAGCTATTGTTTTCCTGAGAATTTCTGACACTTGACATAAGCCCTGATTTTAGCACAAACATCAGTGAATAGGCTAGGCCAGAAATAGCCAGCTCTGGGAATCTTGTAGGATGTGGTTTTCCATAAGTGATGTCCCCCACACAAGCTATCATGAAAGTCAAACATGATTTTTTGGGCTTCCTGGGGGTCTAAACATCTCAATAGCACCCCTAGAGAATCTTTCCAATATAAAACTTGATCAATGAGGCAATATTTAATTGATCTGAGATTTAAAGCTCTTACTTTTCTTTTCTCCATGCCATCAGGAGGCTACAAATTCTATATAAAGAAAATGATTTCCCTTTACCAAGCACATTCTGCTAATGGAGGGTAGGCTTGAGAACTCGTATCAGACAACTCACCCTGTTGATGTTCTGAGAAAGCATTGATGAAATTTACCCCCAAGGCTTTGCAATTAGTTTCAGCCAATAGCTTGGATAAACCTTGACCCTTAACCAGCTTAGTGGGTATTATCTCCAATTCAAATTCAAGTATTTTAGCAATCAATTTGCTCCTTCTCCCGTCCACGTCGGGCTGAATGAGAATCTCCTTCACAGAAGTTGAAGGGACATATGCAATGACCTTTGAATGCAAAACATAGACCCTAAAGGATTTGAGATCCTTAACCAGGGCATAGGCCTGTTTTTCCATGATTTCATATCTCAGCTCTGCATCTCTCAATGCCCTGCTAAAAAAGGCAATGGGTTGCTTGAACCCTTCGTCATTCTTTTGAAACAAAATGACTTCCATGGTGTCAAATGAAGCAAAGGAGAAAATCATAAAATATTTGGAATAATTAGGATTGATGAGAACAGGTGCTTCGGTCACAGCCTTCTTTATTTGATCAAAGGAACTACGAGATTCAGCAGTCCATTTGATTTCGTTTCCTTTCCTCAACATGATTGTAATGTCCTTCACCATTTCAGGGAAATTAGAAACAAACCTTCTCAGAAAATTAATCTTCCCCAAGAAAGACTGAACTTATTTCTTGGATCTAGGGAGTGCTAAGGTTTGGATGGCTTCCACCCTGTTAGGATCAATGTTTACTCCCTCAGTTGATACTATGTGCCCCAGTAATTTTCTCTCCTTCATAGAAAACAATGACTTCTTGGGATTCAAGGAGAGTCCAAATTTTATGCATTTTTGGAAGACCTTTCTCGGATGATGACAATGTTCTTTATCAGTCCTGGAGAAAAATGTAATGTCATCCAGATAAATGACTACAAATTTATCCCTTTCCCCAATAAAGGCGATGTCCATAGTGCACTGGAAAGTCGCTCCTGTGTTCATCAATCCAAAGGGCATCTTGGCATACATGAATGTACCCCATGGAGTGGTGAATGATGTCTTCTCTCTGTCCTCAGGTAAGACAGAAATTTGACTGTAGCCATAAAATCTATCAATCATGGACATCTTGGATGCACCTGTCACCCTCTGCAATATGTGTTCCATTTTCGGCAATCGGTAATTTTCCTTCTTGGAGCTTCTGTTTAGGTTTCTGAAATCGACACAAAGTCTGATTTCTCTACTATTCTTTCTCACTAGCACCAAGTTATCCACCCATTCAGAATACCTTAAAGTAATGATAATCTGAGCGTCCAAAAGCTTCTTTACCTCTTTCCCCATGATAGGTAGCAACATGGGGTTGATCTGCCTCAGCTTCTTCCTAAATGGTTTGGCCTCTTCCTTCAATGGGATCTTATGATCAATGATGCTTGTATCGTATGTTCTGAGATCTTCATATGTCCAAGAAAACACATCAGCAAACTCCTTTAATAGCTCAGCATATTCATCCCTTTTTTCCCTTGACAGACTACTCAACAACTTGACAAATCTTGGATATTTCTCTGTACCAATGTTGCATTCAGTTACATCAGCATCATCAGTCGATCCTTTAACTTTCAGTGCCACATCATTTCTCTCAAATAGTCTCTCCAAAGGAACTAGTCCCTTCGAAATGTGATTTCTAGGCAACTGAACAATATGGTGATTAGTGATTTTGTTCAGGAAAACATCAGTATGAGGATTTCTTTTAGAATCTTGATCTTGATCAATATGTAGTGCAGAAAACTCATTAACGGTCTCAAGGAATATTTTGAGCTTGAGATCATCCTCAAATACTTTCCAATGCTTGACATTGTTAGGTACAGAGGGTCTGTAATTTACTTATACATCATACCTGAGCTTTGGTGGCAAAGGGACTCTAAAATTGCTTGTTGAAGCAGCCAGAGAATTAGCCGTGATGTTTTCTTCTCTTGGAATAAATGAAATGTTGAAAGCTAGGAAAAAATTGTCAATAAGGTCCCACACTTCATTTCTATAACTTCTTAGCCTAGGGTGCTTAGCTTGGTAAAGATTTCTGACTTGATGGACAATTAACTCAGCATCCCCAAATACTGATCTCTCTTCAATTCCCATATATTTTGTAGCCCTCAAACCTAAGACGAAAGCTTCATACTCTGCCACATTAATGGTAGCTTCAAATTCTAACTTGTAGGACAGAGCTATAGTATCTTGAGCAGGCGAAACAAGAACCACTCCAACACCAGCACCTTCCTTAGAAGAGGCTCCATCGAAGAATATTTTCCACACGGAGGTGATAGGAGGGGAATTTTCACAAAAAGTAATAGGCCGCATTTTTATTTCCAGAGGAGTTTCAGGAGCGTCGATGAGTTGCAGCAAACTAGATCCCAAATCTGTGTCAAGAGAAAAGATAAGATGGTTTGTGGGTTTTCTTCATCACTAATAATGTAGGACAACTAATCTTCCCTGTAAAGTCTCCTGTCCTCACCCCCAAACACCGGAATGGTAGCATAGGTGAGGTCCATCTGCAAATTTCCCCCTAGTATTTTTATCCAAGATCTAGACAGAAGCATCCCGAACTTAGGGGGAACGTCAGATACCACAATGTCCATGATCATGCTTTTCATTGGCAGTTGGAACAGAGATACGGCCAAGTTGTTGATGACACCAAGGCACTTGACCTTCCTGGAATCGAAAGAATACAGGTCATGGCAAGATTTTGTAATCTCCAGGCCGAGCTCTTCCATGA
>JASDQU010737090.1:56499-70535 GCA_032191745.1 Picea mariana | reverse complement strand
GTTTTCCTGAGAATTTCTGACACTTGACATAAGCCCTGATTTTAGCACAAACATCAGTGAATAGGCTAGGCCAGAAATAGCCAGCTCTGGGAATCTTGTAGGATGTGGTTTTCCATAAGTGATGTCCCCCACACAAGCTATCATGAAAGTCAAACATGATTTTTTGGGCTTCCTGCGGGTCTAAACATCTCAATAGCACCCCTAGAGAATCTTTCCAATATAAAACTTGATCAATGAGGCAATATTTAATTGATCTGAGATTTAAAGCTCTTACTTTGCTTTTCTCCATGCCATCAGGAGGCTACAAATTCTATAGAAAGAAAATGATTTCCCTGTACCAAGCACATTCTGCTAATGGAGGGTAGGCTTGAGAACTCGTATCAGACAACTCACCTTGTTGATTTTCTAAGAAAGCGTTGATGAAATTTACCCTCAAGGCTTTGCAATTAGTTTCAACCAATAGCTTGGATAAACCTTGACCCTTAACCAGCTTAGTGGGTATTATCTCCAATTCAAATTCAAGTATTTTAGCAATCAATTTGCTCCTTCTCCCGTCCACGTTGGGCTGAATGAGAATCTCCTTCATAGAAGCTGAAGGGACATATGCAATGACCTTTGAATGAAAAACATAGACCCTGAAGGATTTGAGATCCTTAACCAGGGCGTAGGCCTGTTTTTCCATGATTTCATATCTCAGCTCTACATCTCTCAATGCCCTTCTAAAAAAGGCAATGGGTTTCTTGAACCCTTCGTCATTCTTTTGCAACAAAATGACTTCCACGGTGTCAAATGAAGCAAAGGAGAAAATCATAAAATATTTGGAATAATTAGGATTGATGAGAACAGGTGCTTCGGTCACGGCCTTCTTTATTTGATCAAAGGAACTACGAGATTCAGCAATCCATTTGATTTCGTTTCCTTTCCTCAACATGATTGTAATGTCCTTCACCATTTCAGCAAAATTAGAAACAAACCTTTTCAGAAAATTAATCTTCCCAAGAAAGTCTGAACTTATTTCTTGGATCTAGGGAGTGCTAAGGTTTGGATGGCTTCCACCCTGTTGGGATCAATGTTTACTCCCTCGGCTGATACTATGTGCCCCATTAATTTTCCCTCCTTCATAGAAAACAATGACTTCTTGGGATTCAGGGAGAGACCAAATTTTATGCATTTTTGGAAGACCTTTCTCAGATGATGACAATGTTCTTTATCAATCCTGGAGAAAACTGTAATGTCATCCAGATAAATGACTACAAATTTATCCCTTTCCCCAATAAAGGCGATGTCCATAGTGCACTGGAAAGTCGCTCATGTGTTCATCAATCCAAAGGGCATCTTGGCATACATGAATGTACCCCATGGAGTGGTGAATGATGTCTTCTCTCTGTCCTTAGGTAAGACAGAAATTTGACTGTAGCCATAAAATCAATCAATCATGGACATCTTGGACGCACCTATCACCCTATGCAATATGTGCTCCATTTTTGGCAATTGGTAATTTTCCTTCTTGGAGCTTCTGTTTAGGTTTCTGAAATCGACACAAAGTCTGATTTCTCCACTCTTATTTCTCACTAGCACCAAGTTATCCACCCATTCAAAATACCTTAAAGGAATGATAATCTAAGCGTCCAAAAGCTTCTTTACCTCTTTCCCCATGATAGGCAGCAACATGGGGTTGATCTGCCTCAGCTTCTTCCTAAATGGTTTGGCCTCTTCCTTCAATGGGATCTTATGATCAATGATTCTTGTATCGTATGTTCTGAGATCTTCATATGTCCAAGAAAACACATCAGAAAACTCCTTTAATAGCTCAGCATATTCATCCCTTTTTTCCCTTGACAGACTACTCGACAACTTGACAAATCTTGGATATTTCTCTGTACCAATGTTGCATTTAGTTACATCAGCATCATCAATCGATCCTTTAACTTTCAGTGCCACATCATTTCTCTCAAATAGTCTCTCCAAAGGAACTAGTCCCTTCGAAATGTGATTTCTAGGCAACTGAACAATATGGTGATTAGCTATTTTGTTCAGGAAAACATCAGTATGAGGATTGCTTTTAGAATCTTGATCTTGATCAATATGTAGTGCAGAAAACTCATTAACGGTCTCAAGGAATCTTTTGAGCTTGAGATCATCCTCGAATACTTTCCAATTCTTGACATTGTTAGGTATAGAGGGTCTGTAATTTACTTATACATCGTACCTGAGCTTTGGTGGCAAAGGGACTCTAAAATTGCTTGTTGAAGCAGCCAGAGAATCAGCCATGATGTTTTCTTCTCTTGGAATAAATGAAATGTTGAAAGCTAGGAAAAAATTGTCGATAAGGTCCCACACTTCATTTCTATAACTTCTTAGCCTAGGGTGCTTAGCTTGGTAAATATTTCTAACTTGATGGACAATTAACTCAGCATCCCCAAATACTGATCTCTCTTCAATTCCCATATATTTTACAGCCCTCAAACCTAAGACGAGAGCTTCATACTCTCCCACATTAATGGTAGCTTCGAATTCTAACTTGTAGGACAGAGCTATAGTCTCTTAAGCAGGTGAAACAAGAACCACTCCAACACTAGCACCTTCCTTAGAAGAGGCTCCATCGAAGAATATTTTCCACACGGAGGTGATAGGAGGGGAATTTTCACAAAAAGTAATAGGTCGATTTTTTATTTCCAGAGGAGTTTCAGGAGTGTTGATGAGTTGCAGCAAACTAGATCCCAAATCTGTGTCAAGAGAAAAGATAGGATGGTTTGTGGGTTTTCTTCATCACTAATAATGTAGGACAACTAATCTTCCCTGTAAAGTCTCCTGTGCTCACCCCCAAACACCGGAATGGTAGCATAGGTGAGGTCCATCTGCAAATTCCCCCCTAGTATTTTTATCCAAGATCTAGACAGAAGCATCTCGAACTTAGGGGGAACGTCAGCTACCACAATGTCCATGATCACGCTTTTCATTGGCAGTTGGAACAGAGATACGGCCAAGTTGTTGATAACACCAAGGCACTTGACCTTCCTAGAATCGAAAGAATATAGGTCATGGCAAGATTTTGTAATCTCCAGACCGAGCTCTTCCATGACAATCTTAGGCATAAGTTTGTGAGATGCCCCTGAATCCATCAAACAGTTATGAAGCACCTTGTCATGTATGTTCAGTGAAGTATAGAAGGGAAGGGATGAATCGTCTCTATCTTCTACCAAAGGACCTAGGATGACTATAGGCTTCTCATCTTGGAGGTTTATTGATTCTGTGGAATGATAAGAAGGTTTGGGCTGCAACATTTTGGAGAGGAACCTTTTGAAGTCTTCATGTTTGACCAGCTCTGAAATGGGTACATGGATTCTAACTTTTTGTATTTCATGCTCAAAGATGAAAGAGGAGGGGGCCTTTAGAATTTCCCTCACTTCTGGAACAGGACCTTTGACCACCGGTGGGGGGGTTTGTGCCTTCTTTTCCTTGCTTCGGTTTGCACTATATTTAGCAGGTTTTTCTGCTCTAGTAGGTCAATCAAGGATGTATTATTTCCCTTCTTTATGTTTGGACCTCATATTATATCTGTTTGGAATGTGGCTAGCCTCTTCCCCTTTACTCAGCTCATTCAGTTGATTACTGATGAGGGTCTCTTCATATGTAGACTGATTTAAATGAGGGGATGAAGAGGTATCTCCAAGGCAATGGATCTCAGGATCAATATCTTCTTCCTCTTCATCTTCATCAGTAACCAGGTTATTTTGGAGAGGAGTTTTCATTTTCTGATCATTTATGTCCATGTTTCTTTGATCTCTTTGGATGGTATGAGGGGCATTAGTAGGTCTTCTAAAGTTACCTCTGCTATCAGAATTTGGGGGATTCCTATAGCTTTTCTTTCCTTCCAATTTGACCCTTTTCATTCTAACAGAAAGTGACTTTATTAGTTTGGTTACTTCATTCATTTGAAGGGGGGTGGAAAAAGAACTAGAAGTCAAACCTTCAGACTTACCTTTTCTTCTATCTCTATCATCCTTACTCCTAATCTTATCAACTTCCAATATATTAGATTCTACTTCAATGGATGCATCTTGCATATGAGCCAAGGAGGTAGCTCTACTTTCTCTCAACAGGAGGCAAAAATCAAGGTCGAAATCACTAGCATAGGTCATTTTGTCACAGGTTTATGTGGTTTTAACTTCAGCGGGAATCTTTTTATACTTCTTATTAAATCTCTTCGATAAGTCTTAAACAGATTCCCCTTCTTCTCGCTTAAGTGCCCCAAATTCTATAATATAATAAAGGAGATCTTTTTTATTCCCCCGATTTCTTAAGAATGAATCATCCAGAGCGGAAATTTCGTCAATAGATCTAGGAGGAAAGTTCTTAAACCAATCCCTAGAATCACCATCAAGGCTTTGTACAAAAACTCTCATCCACGCATCTTCATTTTCGATGGCCTGAATTTCTGCAAATCTATAAAAGGATGCAAGGTGCTCTTTTGCAGTCACGTCTCCCTCTCCTGTGAACTGGGGTATGCGCTTAAGGTAGTCTCTGGTTGGGATAGCATTCATAGGCTGAGGTAAAACCAGAGGAGCGTATCTAGCAGCCAATATCTCAGCCATCATGTTCCTAGGAAGATTAGCACATGCCATTTGGATGTGAGTTGGAGGAGAAGCAGGTGGAGATGGAGTTCAGACAGGTGAGACTAGAACTGTGCTTCTGGGGGGAAAGGGAAACAGTTGAGTGTTTGATAAAAGGGTTGCAGAGATGATAGGAACAGAGGTTTATGTTGCAACAACTCTAATAGGAGGAGGAGTAGTAAATCCAGGGGTGGGGAAGTCTCCTAAGGTTCTGGGTCTGAGCCACGGTACAAATTCAGAAGAGACAGGAGTGACAAAGCTTTCTCCTTCCAAAACGAGGCCAGGAGAAGAGAAAACAGTCGGAAAACTTCTGAAATTCAAAGTTCTGGAAACTCCAATAGATGGGATAACAGGAGAAATAAAATCAGTAACTGGGGTTTCTGAAGGAAGATTATGAAAATTACCAGAATCACTTGGTTCAGAAGATGAAGTACCTTCTTGAGAGGTCTTTCCTTTCCTGATAATTTTCTTTGGGTCAACTCCAGGCGTCGTTAGAGGCAGTTGTGGATGAGACCTTGTGTGTCTGCTTTTCAGAGCTAGGTGAAACAGTGGAGTTGCTAGGTGCAGGCTACAATCTTCAATTGTACTAAGTTCTGATGCACCTTCAGAATCAGTAAGATTTGTCATTCTACCCAGGGAAAATCTTCAATTCGTTCCCCAGCAACGGTGCTAGAAATGTTAGCACCAGAAGTCACCTCTGGATTTCGGGCAGAGGTAACCCCAGTACCCATCAGTTTATATGTCACGGTTAATGGATTTAAAGAGGTCAAATGGGGAAGACTCGAGAGAATATCATTTTAACTCAGAAAACTAAGGCAGTATGCACAAGCAAATGAGGTCTTGATCAACTTCAGCAAGTAATTTGTAATAAGGGTGAGTAGGAGGAAGAAAATGAGGAGACAATGTAAAGGTCTGCTCTAGACACTAGGTCTTCCAGCAGCCTAAGGAGGAAAAACTCTAAAAACAAGATCCTCTTGAATTCGAAGTTTCAGGAAACTAAAAATGCTATAACTACACTGCAATCAAACATTCATTACAACAGAGTCACCACAATCCATGTGAATCCTTCGATCATGAACGTTCAGTATCAGACACAAATAAGATGGAAATAGAATATGGCCTTCATTAAACAAGAAATCTCATATCAAGTTACATAACCAAAGAACCAGAGCTTCATTAAAACATTACAATATGGGAGCTTAGCTCAACCATCGACCCTAACAAAATATCAAAACTGAGTATTTATACTTAAAACAACTTGCGACCACCGGGAGTGTGACATGGCTATAGCAATCAAAGCTTTGCATCTGTATCTTTTTCTATCAGGATGCACTTGCATTCTTCTGTCGAACGCGATCTCAGATCAGTATGGACTTTGCAGGGGGTCCATTGATAGGGGAACTTTGGGCTTATATTCTGCCTCCAAGGCCATTCCTTCCATACTTTCCATTTATGGGGTGAGACGAGGTTTCAAAAACCTCCCCCATTTTCATTAACTACTTTCATCGGGATCGGAATGAGGTATGACACCCATGAATGCTCCAGGCGATGCTCATGACTCCTTCAAGTCAATTTTGACACCCTGAGACCACACAGATATTCTCTTGTGAACAATATGGGTTCTCTTAGCCTTTGGCACAGCTCCTCTCCATCGCTCCATGCGACATCGAGTCATGACCTGGGGCTCCTATGTGAAATTTCAGGAGTCTTCACTCCACTCGATTCCAAATACCCCGATGCTCGATATTGCGAAATGGCCTATCCATATTTACGGTCAGACTTTCTTTGAACTTAACAGCCAGGATGCTTGCTCAAAAACCACAACCACCCTTCGCTCAATAGGCGCTTACTTTCTTTATGGCCCTGCTTTTCATATGACCATGGGCTATGATCATGGGCCCAAATCCCATGCATTTTATGATTTTTCGTTTAGCGAACTTGCGTCGTGCTCCATGTTGAAACCTCTGACTCGGGAAATCGCAACTTCTCAGATCTGGGGCCACGTATCCCTTTGAATCGGACGGCCCAAATAAATATCGACATTTCAGGATTTCGGACCTTCGGCACTTTGGGACTCGGGAAATCTACGCCTTCCTCACTTCAACCTTCCCTAAATGACTTTCCCCGTGGTTTGGATCTGGTGCCACGCATCCTGCTGGATCGGATGGCCCACGCTAATTTTGGGTTTCAGGACTTCAGACCTTCTACAAACAACTTCAACGATGTTTCAAACTCCCGATTCTCGCAATTATAACTCGTCGTTAATCTCTGAACTTGCTCGCTCGCTTGATCTGATTCCATATCATATTGCTCTAAGTGTTGCGCTTTGTGCTTACGGTTGCGACCTCTGTGATTCCATATCAGATTCCATATCTCATGCTCCTTCTCTATTGACAGCTCCATCAAAGCTCATGTTCCACATCTCATTCTCTGCATTGTCTTGTTGTTCTGAAATTTTCTTAGTTTGTTGATCAGATTTGTCTTTGGCAATCATATCAGTCTCTGGCACCTTCTCTTCAAAACTCAAATCATTAAAGAAAATAGAGGAACCAATCTTAGTTTCCACGGAATAAATGGGATGGTTGTTTGGATGGGCTTTGTTACTGACCATGTATTTGAGCAATACTTCCCTATAAAACCTCCTATCTTGACCAAAGACAGGGATAGTGGCATATGGCATATCCATTTGCAGAGTCCCTTTCAAATTTTCATCCCATGACCTAGATAACATCATGCCAAATTTAGGAGGGATATCAGCAACCACCACATCCATGACCATATTTTTTTCTAGAATTTGAGACAAAGATACCACCATATATTTGATTAGGCCCAAGCTCTTCACCTTCCTTGAATCAAAGGAGAAAATATCTTTGTAAGGCCTTGTGATGTCTAGGCCCAATTGGTCCATGACCACCTCGAGCATCAGATTATGGTATGCTCATGAATCCAACATAGCAATGTGCAAAGTCATATCATGAATCTTCATACTAACATAGAAAGGGGAGACCTCATCAGCATCACTACTCTCATCTACATGTGGGCCAAACAATATGCAATGATGATCATCTTGTATATTCAAAGTATCAGAAGTTTATTCCATCTTGAGCATCTTAATGATCTGATTTCTATATTCATTATTCTTTATCGGCTCATTGAATGGAACAGAAATTTTAATTTTGGCCATCTCACCTTCAAAGTTAAAGGAAGAAGAGGTTTTCTCTACCTCTTTGATGACTATCTCCTTTCTTGTTTCAGGTACTTTCTTTGGAGGTTCTTCCTTCTTCTTTCCTTTCTCCACAACATCCTTGGAAATAGAGTCCTTTTTAAGCTGACTTGAAGAAAGTGTATTATTTTGAGATTCTTTGGTGGGATTTGCCTTTGGAGGATTTGCAGGCACCTTTTTGTTTCAAAGATTATATTGTTTCTGGAATTGCATGATGGAATTTTGCATCCCTGTATCGTAATCTTCTTTTTACACTGACAACCTTTCATCATTCTCCTGCATAAATATTTCATTTGCATCCATGAAATGATCATGTTCTTCTTTAGTTAAAAACACCTACGTTTCATCACCATCACAGCAATGCATATTATCCTCAAAATTTTCATCGAAATTCTCATTTACATAATTATTTTGAAAAGGAGGTATTATTTGATGATCACCCTGGTTCCTCTCATCTCTTTGTCTGATTTGTGGAACTATTGGTCTCCTTTGATTCCTGGGAGGAGCATCAGCATGTTCTCTGGTGTTAGGCTTATTATCTAAAAACATCCTCTCCATGATTTTCTCCATGGTCTTCATCATCAATTCAAACCTCTCTTATGATGATTGTGAGGTTGAAGGTTGTGCATTGTCTTGAACCTTGTTCATGTCCCTGTCAGAGTTATATTTGATCTTTCCTGAAGCCATTAGATTTACTTCAACTTCTATTACATCACTCATCATATAATATAGTGAAGTAGATCTTCTTTCCCTCAACAACAAAGAAAAATCACTTTCAAAGGAATCAACATATCTAAGTTGAGCAGCTCTAGGAGGAGGTTTTACTTCAGTAGGAATTGAGTTGTAGACTTTTATAAATCTAGTTGAAAACTCATGTACTGTTTCATCAGGTGACCTTCTCATGTTGTTATATTGGGTTAGAAACTGAAGGGGGTTTTTCTTGTCACCCCACTTTGCAAGAAAATTGGTTTCAAAGGCTTCAAAATTTATGATACTTGTTGTTGGGAGAGCTCTGAACCATTTTTTGACTTCTCCTGCAAGACTTTGTGCAAACAGCCTCATTTTTGCATCTTCAAAATCTACTTCTTCTAGGTCTACAAAATCATTGAACCAGTCTAAGTGTTTTTGGGCTGACACGTTGCCTTCAGCATCATACAACCTAATCCTCTGATTGTATTCCTGGGGAAAATCATGTAATTGAGCAGGTAGAAAAAGAGGGGAAAACCTAGCTGCCATGGCTGCAGTAAGAACTTGAAGTGGTTGTTGGTTCTAAGTAGGAATCACAAGAGGTTTAGTAGAGGCAGCTAAAATTAAATCTTGGAACCTCTTCTCATCAAATATGATCTTGTTCAAATAAGACTCAAATTTAGTTCTGAACAGATTTTGCTCAAATTTCAAATCAAAATCAAGGTCTTCAATGCTTTTTAGTCCATCTTTGGGCAAGGATAGATATATGTCTGGACACAAAATTGGGCTTTTTGGATTTTCTTTTCTTTTGTGTACAATTTTCTAAGGATCAGACACAGGGATTACTGCTGATGGGTCAAGATTTATCTTGGTATGAATTCTCTTAGGAGCCAGGATTTCACAGTCAAACTTCTTTATGCTATTGGTCTCTTTATAATGGAGTCGCCAGGGTAAATTTAGTCTCAGACAATAAGGTGTTTGATTCACTGTCGCCCTCAGGAATCAAATTTGAAGCTTTAAGTCATTCTTTCCCAGGAAACATTTCACTTTCGATCCCTGGCAATGGCGCCAAAATGTTAGCACTCTGTAAATTTGTTCAACTGATAAAACAAATGACAGAGGTAACATACAAAACAACTTTAGAGCTGGGTACTATGTTCAGCTCATAGAGGGCTCTCTCATGTCACTTGGTATTTCTTTGACAATCAATGGCTAGGTTTTGTTGCTTTGGGGAGTTTTTTATAATTTTGCTGGAAAGTAAGGGGAGGGACACTTAGGGCTATGGATTCAAACTTCCAAAACGAATGGAAGCACTGAATAGTCAGTAGAACTCTCCAGAGGATAAAGGTTAAATGAGGTGATAAATCTGAGTTATAATTTGTAAATTTGCAGAGTGTAGGAAGAAAAGAAAACATATAACTGCATAAGACATTAAACAAATGAATTTTTGATTAGTTAAGGAGAACTTAACACAGTTTAAATTTCTTCAGCCGAGAGCATCACAAGTTGAATTATGGGCCTTTGACTATCCAATTTAAACGGAAGACAGTGAAAATGAAATCAGAAAAACAGGAAATACATACAAAGAGAGGAGACAAAACTCAGATCATCACCATTAAAATCATTTCATGGAAATTTCAAGACGTCTGCATGTGTCTTCAATTCAGCTTCAGAAAATTACATTCAAGTTCTAAATAGCTAAAATCGTTCTGTTGCACTTTTGCCAACCCTTAATACATTTGGAACTCCTAATATGTATACAAGTTGAGTTCCATCGGTTTAAAACTGATTACAATGACTGAAATGAAACGTTTCAGTTTCTGAAACTGATTACAATAATTACAAATGACAGTTTCGGTTTGAAACCGATTACAATAATTAGCAAGAAAACGTTTGGTGATCTGGATTCTGACTCCTCTGACATTTCAGTTTCTTCCTTTGCCACTTGTTCTTCTCTGGTCTTCTACATGATCTGACATCTTCACTGACACTTGGACATCATCTACTGGACCCTAGAAAACTGCACTTTGTCTTACACAGTCATACTATCTCCTTCCATTGTAAGTTGAAAGGGATATCATAATTTATCATTTATTTGATCAAGATCTCCAGGTCAATGCAGGAGGCATATGTCATGACTGGTAGTCCAATTTTGACTGCTTTGAATTGATTCAAAATCTCAAATTCTGTAATCAAATGCTCAACTAAAGTAGGTCCTTTCAGATTTTCCTCCAGATTTTCGAACTTGCATTGATCCATCCTGCACTCAGTGAGGCGAGCATTGTATTCTTCCTGATCATATAAATTTTCTTTGCCATCCCAAAATGGTGGGAGGCCTTTGATAAACAACTCTTCTAACAAATCCTTGAATTCTTGCACACTTTGCTCCATATGTGTTGCCTTGGTTTGGACTGATTTCAACAGGTTATCTTTAGCAATAACCCTCCTGGACCAAATAAACAATGTATTTATGTCTTTAACTCCAATAGTCGAAAGTTCTACTGTAGGATTGGAGTTGAGTAGATTTATGGTGTTTTGGGCCCATTCTGATGGCTTCTTTGCTAAAGTCTCATTCACAACAGTGCACCTGCTTCTGGATGTGATGGCCATGTTGTCATTATCATTGATGAAATTTAAATACACTCTGAACTTGGCAGCTTCAGCAGCGATAGAGTCCCAGATGATATGCTTGGCCCCCTACAACAGGCATTTGCCTCTTAATATCATCTTCAACTTATCTATCATTTCCTACAAGGCTCCATTCTAATTTTGAGATTGAGCCATTCTTTCATCCTTTTCTTGTATCTTTTGCTTCAATTTCTCTATGCTCCCTTTTATCCCTTTGATTTGTCCTTCTTTCTAGATAACTTGTGACATAGCCTAGACAAGTCCTTCAGTGTTTGCCCTAGATTCTGCAGCAGGAGGTACAACTGCAACCATGTTCAACAATTATTTCTTCTCTTGTGACCACTCCACCCTTTCTCTTTCCAGTTACAACGCCCTATCCTTGTAGTCCAATGCCTCTGGATGAAGTGTTTCATTTTCTTGTTCTAGAGAAACCAATTATGTTGTGTGTGGATGCTTTGCGGCGAACATCTTCAATTTCTTCTTTAAGCTTTGAATTAATTTGTCTTTTTCATCCAATGAGGATTTCACCCCTTGTGGGCCTTCAAATTCCAGCCTCTTGACCTGAGTCTGCCAAGCTCTGCTAGATGTTTTTTCTTGCCTCAATTGCCCTTCCAATTTCATTACATAAGATGACAGCTTTGAATTCTTCAAGCTTAAACTCAAGTAATCATAATACAACATATCATTGGTATTCTTATGGAATTTGACCTTGTTTGGAGCATTGATGTTGCCATACCTTATATGTATCTCAGATACTTTGTCTTCATTTGAAATTGCAATGTTGAAGGTCCTCTTCTCTGCATCCCTTACTATGAACAAAGAATATTTATGCTAGGAAATATTTTCCACTTCAGGGACTAAATCCCTCTTCTCACCCAGAGCCATGTTTCCTTTCTCAGCATAATGTTTTGCCAAATATTCTTTAGATTGATAATTTTCCCCATATGTTTTATCAAATATGTGTTTCTTGTTGCTACAGGTTCTTGAGTTGCCTTCACTTTGGAGTTTTCTTTCCTTTTCAACCTTTACAGTGCTAGTGCCACTTTCCACCATATCTAGATTTACTAGTTCTCTGGACTCTTCCTCCTTTAAATCTACTATCTGTTGAGACTGTGAAATCTTCATCTTCTTAGGAGCAGTTTGTTGATCACTGGTGCCTATGGCCTCTGAACTGCTTCTCTTGTTGTAAACACTCATCTTAGGAACTTTGACTATCATCTTTTGGGGAGCTTGTTGTGTTTGACTTTGTTGCAAGGTTGCCTTCACTTTCTGTGTTTGAGTTGGTTGCAATATTGCTTCCATATCAGCATAGACTTCTAGGTTTCCCAGCTTATCAAAACCCTCAACCTGTTCATGCTCATAAGGGGCCTATTTTTTCATCAATCTTCTCTTGGATATGATTTGGTTTGGATCATGTACTCTTCCCTGTAGTTGTGCAAAACCAAACTCTTGGAGCTTTGCTTGAATCTGAGATAAGCATGATCTAGTTTTGACAATGAAGGGGCCAATGATAAAAGGGAAATTGAGGTTGGAGGCTTTGCACAACTTCAGGAAATGCTTTGTCTCGGATATAATTCTTTGCCTAATGAATTCAATGGAAAAGACTCTGGGGGTCAGAAAAATAGGCCATAGATAAGGGGATTCATGAGAACCATAAACCCAGATTATTGTTGAGTGCATGAATAGTACCCAATCCCCCACATTGTTCTCTGTATTTGGTTGTAGGTAGCTCCTCATGTCATTGAAAACTCTAGGTAGGTTGGTGTTGAAAATAAAACTGAAAACTCTAGACATGACTTTATTGATGGAGATGAGCAATGTAATCCTCTTACACTCAGTTGATATGAATGTTGCTTCAGGAAATTCTCTCTTATCGGTTTCCAGGAAAATCTTCAGCAAATAGGTGTAATATCTAAAATGCCTTAGAGAGAGAAAATTCACTAGTTGTTTGTGGATATTATCAGCTAGGAATTGATCAAAACTTATGCGGACTGACAAACCAGAATCTGACTTAAAAAAGGTCGAAAGGAAACCGAGCATGACTTTGACCACATGTTTATCATTGTCTAGACCTAAGACTTGACTTAAAAGGGAACAGACCCATTAGACTTCAATAACCATTATACTCACATTCATTGGAAAAGACAGACTCTCTGAAAAATGTTTTGGTTTGACAATTGTCTATAAAAACAGATCTCGGACTTCAGATGGACACTCTTTGTATACCTTAATTATATTTTCTTCATTGAAAGGTTCAGACACTATGGAGAAAGACTTTGGTATACCGAGGGAATATCAAATTGATAGACTCTCTACCCTACACATGACCTCGGACCTTTGTTTATTTACGACGACTCTTTCTTCACGCGCATATTGTTCGGCACACCAACCTATAAATTTGGGAAAGAAGAAAGCGATTTCAACAGGATAAGGGACTATGGTGGCTTGGATTGCTTCAAGGAATGGTATACACCTTCCTACATTATCGTGTAGGTTTCTTCTGGACACAAATATGGGAGAAATGGTGATTTCGGTATCAAAGACATCTGAATCTCGGTCAATTAGGGCTTCTTCATTCACCACAGGGTCTTGCTATGTTACTGAAGTTATGATAAGATCCATTGTTGTGATGAAAAATACATGGAAATGAGTGGAAATGGCATGGAATCAGTGTACTATTGAGCCACAGTTGAACTAGGGTGGTTGCGCCAAGTTTCAAATGGTCCAGTGTTCGAAAAATAATAAAATAACCAACAACTGCCCTTTTATAATTTTCCAAATTTTGGGGGCGTGAGGAAGTGGTTTGGGGAAACCCGCTTTTCACCCTGAAATGTATCTGGTGGCGCCATGTATCCCCGAACGAAAACTATGTTTTAGATTTCAGC
>JASDQU010737090.1:43988-55560 GCA_032191745.1 Picea mariana | reverse complement strand
TTATATTGGGTTAGAAACTGAAGGGGGTTTTTCTTGTCACCCCACTTTGCAAGAAAATTGGTTTCAAAGGCTTCAAAATTTATGATACTTGTTGTTGGGAGAGCTCTGAACCATTTTTTGACTTCTCCTGCAAGACTTTGTGCAAACAGCCTCATTTTTGCATCTTCAAAATCTAATTCTTCTAGGTCTACAAAATCATTGGACCAGTCTAAGTGTTTTTGGGCTGACACGTTGCCTTCAGCATCATACAACCTAATCCTCTGATTGTATTCCTGGGAAAAAATCATGTAATTGAGCAGGTAGAAAAAGAGGGGAAAACCTAGCTGCCATGGCTGCAGTAAGAACTTGAAGTGGTTGTTGGTTCTGAGTAGGAATCACAAGAGGTTTAGTAGAGGCAGCTAAAATTAAATCTTGGAACCTCTTCTCATCAAATATGATCTTGTTCAAGTAAGACTCAAATTTAGTTCCGAACAGATTTTGCTCAAATTTCAAATCAAAATCAAGGTCTTCAATGCTTTATAGTCCATCTTTGGGCAAGGATAAATATATGTCTGGACACAAAATTGGGCTTATTGGCTTTTCTTTTCTTTTGTGTACAATTTTCTAAGGATCAGACACAGGGATTACTGCTGATGGGTCAAGATTTATCCTAGTATGAATTCTCTTGGGAGCCAGGATTTCTCACTCAAACTTCTTTATGCTATTGGTCTCTTTATAATGGAGTCGCCAGGGTAAATTTAGTCTCCGACAATAAGGTGTTTGATTCACTGTCACCCTCAGGAATCAAATTCGAAGCTTTAAGTCATTCTTTCCCAGGGAACATTTCACTTTTGATCCCCGGCAATGGCGCCAGAATGTTAGCACTCTATAAATTTGTTCAACTGATAAAACAAATGACAGAGGTAACATACAAAACAACTTTAGAGCTGGGTATTATGTTCATCTCATAGAGGGCTCTCTCATGTCACTTGGTATTTCTTTGACAATCAATGGCTAGGTTTCGTTGTTTTGGGGGGTTTTTTATAAATTTGCTAGAAAGTAAGGGGAGGAACACTTAGGGCTATGGAGTCAAACTTCTGAAACGAATGGAAGCATTGAATAGTCGGTAGAACTCTCCAGAGGATAAAGGTTAAATGAGGCGATAAATCTGAGTTATAATTTGTAAATTTGCAGAGTGTAGGAAGAAAAGAAAACATAGAACTGCATAAGACATTAAACAAATGAATTCCTGATTAGTTAAGGAGAACTTAACATAGTTTAAATTTCTTCAGTCGAGAGCATCACAAGTTGAATTATGGGCCTTTGACTATCCAATTTAAATGGAAGACAGTAAAAATGAAATCAGAAAAACAGGAAATACATACAAAGAGAGGAGACAAAACTCAGATCATCACCATTAGAATCATTTCATGGAAATTTCAAGACGTCTACATGTGTCTTCAATTCATCTTCAGAAAATTACATTCAAGTTCTGAATAGCTAAAATCATTCTGTTGCACTTTTTCCAACCCTTAATACATTTGGAACTCCTAATGTGTATACAAGTTGAGTTCCATCGGTTTAAAACTGATTACAATGACTGAAATGAAACGTTTCAATTTCTGAAACCGATTACAATAATTACAAATGACAGTTTCCGTTTGAAACCGATTACAATAATTAGCAAGAAAATGTTTGGTGATCTGGATTCTGACTCCTCCAGCATTTAAGTTTCTTCCTTTGCCACTTGTTCTTCTCTGGTCTTCTACATGATCTGACATCTTCACTGACACTTGGACATCATCTACTGGACTCTAGAAAACTACACTTTGTCTTACACAGTCATACTATCTCCTTCCATTGCAAGTTGAAATGGATATCATAATCTATCATTTATTTGATCAGGATCTCCAGGTCAATGCAGGAGGCATCTGTCATGACTGGTAGTCCAATTTTGACTGCTTTGAACTGATTCAAAATCTCAAATTCTGTAATCAAATGCTCAACTAATGTAGTTCCTTTCAGATTTTCCTCTAGATTTTCGAACTTGCATTGATCCATCCTGCACTCAGTGAGGCGAGCATTATATTCTTCCTGATCATATAAATTTTCTTTTCCATCCCAAAATGGTGGGAGGCCTTTGATAAACAACTCTTCTAACAAATCCTTGAATTCTTGCACACTTTGCTCCATATGTGTTGCCTTGGTTTGGACTGATTTCAACATGTTATCTTTAGCAATAACCCTCCTGGACCAGATAAACAATGTATTTATGTCTTTAACTCCAATAGTCGAAAGTTCTGTTGTAGGATTGGAGTTGAGTATATTTATGGTGTTTTGGGCCCATTCTGATGGCTTCTTTGCTAAAGTCTCATTCACAACAGTGCACCTGCTTCTGGATGTGATGGCCATGTTTTCATTATCATTGATGAAATTCAAATACACTCTGAACTTTGCAGCTTCAGCAGCTATAGAGTCCCAAATTATATGCTTGGCCCCCTACAACAGGCATTTGCCTCTTAATATCATCTTCAACTTATCTATCCTTTCCTACAAGGCTCCATTCTCCTTTTGAGATTGAGCCATTCTTTCATCCTTTGCTTGCATCTTTTGCTTCAATTTCTCTATGCTCCCTTTTATCCCTTTGATTTCTCCTTCTTTCTGGATAACTTGTGACATAGCCTGGACAAGTCCTTCAGTGTTTGCCCTAGATTCTACAGTAGGAGGTACAACTGTAGCCATGTTCAGCAATTATTTCTTCTCTTGTGACCACTCCACCCTTTCTCTTTCCAGTTACAACGCCCTATCCTTGTAGTCCAATTCCTCTGGACGAAGTGTTTCATTTTCTTGTTATAGAGCAACCAATTATGTTGTGTGTGGATGTTTTGCGGTGGGCATCTTCAATTTCTTCTTTAAGCTTTGAATTAATTTGTCTTTTTCATCCAATGAGGATTTCACCCCTTGGGGGCCTTCAGATTCCAGCCTCTTGACCTAAGTCTTCCAAGCTCTGCTAGATGTTTTTTCTTGCCTCAATTTCCCTTCCAATTTCATTACATAAGATGACAGCTTTGAATTCTTCAAGCTTAAACTCAAGTAATCATAATACAACATATCATTGGTATTCTTATGGAATTTGACCTTGTCTGGAGCATTGATGTTGCCATACCTTATATGTATCTCAGATACTTTGTCTTCATTTGAAATTGCAATGTTGAAGGTCCTCTTCTCTACATCCCTTACTATGAACAAAGAATATTTATGCTAAGAAATATTTTCCACTTCAGGGACTAAATCCCTCTTCTCGCCCAGAGCCATGTTTCCTTTCTCAGCATAATGTTTTTCCAAATCTTCTTTAGATTGATAAGTTGCCCCATATGTTTTATCAAAGATGTGTTTCTTGTTGCTAAAGGTTCTTAAGTTGCCTTCACTTTGGAGTTTTCTTTCCTTTTCAACCTCTACAGTGCTAGTGCCACTTTCCACCATATCTAGATTTACTAGTTCTCTGGGCCCTTCCTCCTTTAAATCTACTATCTGTTGAGACTGTGAAATCTTCATCTTCTTAGGAGCAGTTTGTTGATCACTGGTGCCTATGGCCTCTGAACTGCTTCTCTTGTTGTAAACACTCATCTTAGGAACTTTGACTATCAGCTTCTGGGGAGCTTGTTGTGTTTGACTTTGTTGCAAGGTTGCCTCCACTTTTTGTGTTTGAGTTGGTTACAATATTGCTTCCATATCATCATAGACTTCTAGGTTTCCCAGCTTATCAAAACCCTCAACCTGTTCATGCTCATAAGGGGCATGTTTTTTCATCAATCTTCTCTTGGATATGATTTGGTTTGGATCATATATTCTTCCCTGTAGTTGTGAAAAACCAAACTCTTGGAGCTTTGCTTGAATCTGAGATAAGCATGATCTAGTTTTGACAATGAAGGGGCCAATGATAAAAGGGAAATTGAGGTTGGAGGCTTTGCGCAACTTCAGGAAATGCTTTGTCTCAGATATAATTCTTTGCCTGATGAATTCAATTGAAAAGACTCTGGGGGTCATAAAAATAGGCCATAGATAAGGGGATTCATGAGAACCATAAACCCAGATTATTGTTGAGTGCATGAATAGTACCCAATCCCCCACATTGTTCTCTGGATTTGGTTGTAGGTAGCTCCTCATGTCATTGAAAACTCTAGGTAGGTTGGTGTTGAAAATAAAACTGTAAACTCTAGACATGACTTTCTTGATGGAGATGAGCAATGTAATCCTCTTACACTCAGTTGATATGAATGTTTCTTCAGGAAATTCTCTCTTATCGGTTTCCAGGAAAACCTTCAGCAAATAGGTGTAATATCTAAAATGCCTTAGAGAAAGAAAATTCACTAGTTGTTTGTGGATATTATCAGCTAGGAATTGATCAAAACTTATGCGGACTGACAAACCAGACTCTAAGTTAAAAAAGGTCAAAAGGAAATCGAGCATGACTTCGACCACATGTTTATCATTGTCTAGACCTAAGACTTGACTTAAAAGGGAACAGACCCATTGGAATTCAATAACCATTATACTCACATTCATTGGAAAAGACAAACTCTCTGAAAAATGTTTTGGTTTGACAATTGTCTATAAAAACAGATCTCGGACTTCGGATGGACACTCTTTGTATACCTTAATTATAATTTCTTCATTGAAAGGTTCAGACACTATGGAGAAAGACTTTGGTATAACGAGGGAATATCAAATTGACAGACTCTCTACCCTACACATGACCTCGGACCTTTGTTTATTTACAACGACTCTTTCTTCATGCGAATATTGTTCGGCACACCAACCTATAAATTTGGGAAAGGGGAAAGCGATTTCAACAGGATAAGGGACTATGGTGACTTCGATTTCTTCAAGGAATGGTATACACCTTCCTACATTATCGTGTAGGTTTCTTCTAGACACAAAGATGGGAGAAATGGTGATTTCGGTATCAAAGACGTCTGAATCTCGGTCAATTAGGGCTTCTTCATTCACCACAGGATCTTGCTATGTTATTGAAGTTATGATAAGATCCATGGCTGCGATGAAAAATACATGGAAATGAGTAGAAATGGCATGGAATCAGTGTACTATTGAGCCGCAGTTGAACTAGGGTGGTTGCGCCAAGTTTCAAATGGTCCAGTGTTCGAAAAATAATAAAATAACCAACAACTGCCCTTTTATAATTTTCCAAATTTTGGGGGTGTGAGCAAGTGGTTTGGGGCAACCTGCTTTTCACCTTGAAATGTATCTGGTGGCGCCATGTATCCCCAGACGAAAACTATGTTTTAGATTTCGACCCACTTTCTGAAATTATCTTCCGTGCAGTTTCTCCCCCCCCCCGAAATCATCCTCGACCATCGATCTGGAGAGTTCACGATCTGTGACGCGTCGAGCCCCACCACTTAGTGCTCCCACCAAATTTAGCTATTTCCTTCCATATTTAGCCTTTTATCTAGTTTATCAGGCTTCCAAACCAGTTTAGCATCTTGCTAGATCTTGAAATATTGATTTCACACAAATATTTTAATGGTGACTAACAGAATCCAAAAGAGTAGAGGGTGTCCTATGATATTAATCATTAGCCTAGACCCTATGAGTCCTTAGGCTAGATCATTCATATACTTCAGAGTGGAGAGTTTAGGGTGGATTATGGTATTGAGCATTGTCCTGGACCCTACGGGTCCTTAGGAAAGATCATCCATATACTTGAAAGCGTTATCTAGATCATGTACTTGGGTCATGCGACTATCATGAATTTTTCCATGCAATCAACACGAGTATACACATAGATATTGCATGATCATGAGAGTGGTCTCTTGATTTCTTAACCTTGCATGATAGTGCATAAATAGCTTGTTGATCATGTATTTGGCTATATTATATGAGTTATATGTCGATTTGTAATGTTTCTAGGCATGCCACCCAAATGTCACATGGGGGAGAAACTAGTGTGTTAACAATCACCCCTTGATGTATGAAGTTAGGAGAATCTTGTATAGTTGAAAGAAATCATGTTTTCTCATCCAAGTGATGTAGTTGAGGGACCAAAGAAAGATAGAAAGACAACCAAGGAAGGGGGTCACCTAGGAAGAGGCGATGGAGACCACCTACAAAAGAAACAAGAGTGAGGTGATACAAATACATGCAATCTCTTTATAAACAAGGAAAACATTCTCGTACTGATGAAAATATCAAAGCAAAGTACAATATGAGATCGTGGAAAATAGGAGTTATGTCTGAATACATTTGAAAAATGAATGTTTCTTCCAGTTTCATCCCTCTGAACACATGTCAGGAACAATGGTGCCTAAGGGAGTAAAGAACTATAGAAAAAGGAAGTCCATTGGGATGTGGGACCGGAACATGTAGGGGGGCACCTAAAGGGTGGCTCCCACTTGAGGGCTTCAAATAATTTTGAAAATGGCCAAACATGTGTGAGGGTCATTGGTTAGATTTGGAACACTGTAGCCATAAATGTATATGAATCTTCATAACATGAGAAAGCGTTGCGGTCAAGATTGTGATAAAAATCAAGTAAGAAAGCAATTAGGACTCTCCCTACTTGATCTAAGGCCTCTCGTCATTGATGTAAATTGGGGCCAAGGTATCTAATCCTTTAAACCATCCCCTAGAATAAAATGAGTTAATGTTAATACAAAAAATTCCACTGGAGACAGGGAATGAGGAACCCTAGTAGCCAACACAAGGTGAAAAATAGCATATAATTAAATGTAATGGAATAATACTTTGACCTGGGTAGATAATTTAGCCAATGAATAAGAGACTCGGAACTTCCCTTGAATGGAGCATAAATGATGGTTGACTTAGAAAATGACCATAGACCTAAATGACATAACATGACCAAATGTTGAGGTAAATACTTAGAAAAGAAGGTAGTGTAGAAGGAAAATAAAGGACATGAGGAAGAATCGTGGATAAAAATGACATGTCAAATGGATGGTAAGTGAAAATAATTTGACTGGATGGAAATAATTTGGAGACAACAAATCAATTGATTATGTATGAATGAATGGACATGGGAGAATTAGTACAAATGCTCCAAACAAGGGAAATAAGAACTACTACCATAAAAAGAGATAATGTTGATAATAAAGTGAAGTATTGATGATTCATTAGATTTTGGTTGCTTGTTTTGTTGATATTTTTATATTTTTCTCTTTCACTTGAATATTAAAATAATATAGATATGTTACCATCAAGGAGACGAGTTCCCGAAATGAAACCAAGTAGTTATAACCCACATGTGTAGAAAGAATGATGATAAATGGGAGCAACCATGGGTGGGGCACAAAGGGTGGGCCTCTTAGACTGGATGATGAATAGAGGTGTAAAATGCATGTGGTCTTCGGGTCATGAATGAAATAAGAAGGCAATAAAATGTGGTAAAAACAAAACATAAAAAACCATAAAAAATAAAAAAAAATGCTTAGGAGTCCAAGGGAATACATTGTTAGCAAAATGATGAGAGGAAAGTATGAGGTTTGATTGATGATGTGAGCTAAGCAAAATACCAGTCCTAGGGGGGAGGTAATTGTCGCATGATTGTCAACATGAAATGGGGTACTAAACCAAGGCAACCCATGAAGATGGAGTACCACCATTTTGCAAGAGAAAAATGTAGCTTGGATGGGTGAGGCAACTTGCCCATGCAATAGGAACCTAAAAGAATATTCGAGGAGTTTCAATCAAGGTTAATTAAACATAGGCAAAGGGACATATGGTGTACAAATTCCAACATGAATAAATATACCAAAAGTAGGTGGCAGTGGGCCTGGAAGAAATGATGAGTAAAAATGGTTTCCAAATAAAATAGCTACACTCATGAAACAAATACTATAGCATGAAAGTGCTTGTGAGAATAAATCCAATGGTGCAAATATCGAAGAAAATGGATTTCATGAACTAATGTAAGGACCAAAATAAAATTCTAGGAAAAATGTGTTTTACTCAAGAGCCACTTTTTCCTAGAATTTTATTTTGGTCCACAACATAAAAGTGCTTTACTATAGCATGAAAGTGCTTGAGAAAACAAATCCAACATTGTAGATAATGCAAAAAATGGAGCTTTGAGCTCCTATATGGGCCAAAATAAATTATAGGTAAAACCTATCAATAGGGAAATGCACAAATTTTGAGATTCATTTGGTTAGTTTTATGTTTGTTTGGATGATTTTACCCTAAAGTTTTTAGAGCTCATTATGGGAGATTGGGCATATGATTTTCCATTCTACAATCACAAAATTTATGGTTTTTTCCTCTACTTCATTTCTATCCATTCCATTTTTAGATTCAAGATAAATTTGACTCATGTGGAATCCCATTAGAGTTTCCACCAAGTGTATCATCTTTCAAAGGAATAATGGTGCAAATGATGCCATTGTTCCTTTGATGGTGGCACAATCATGCAACTGAAGGACCCCTTAGGCATGTGATTAAGTCATGTGACTATTTTCTGAACCATAATATGACACAACACAATTGTTTATGGAACAATGGTGTGGTCACACACCCTAGAGGAATCTCATTCATTCGATAAAGTTGTGTGGGATTACAACTAAGAAAATGAACTATTCACATTACTATAAAGAAAATAATCTCATGGAACAAACTAGCAGAGGAAGAAAATAAACATGGTGATGATGGGTTTTTCTACATGTTTTTTATTAGTATCACATATGCTAATGCACTAGAATGAGTAGGAATATAAGGGGTTTTGACCTAAGGTGATGGGAGAGCCTCGAGTATAAATATGGATAACATTATAAAAGTGATTGTATTATCTTTAGTTCCCATTAATGGACTCAAGGGAGGGTCTTCTATAGAAACTCATAAGGATGTTGAATCCTGGTAATCAAAACTTCAACATAAGAGGGTATCCACTAAAGCTTACCCTCTTGTACATCTACTTTCTCTCTAGGATTCCCATCTGAGGGGATGTGACTAACTGATGTCCCCTATTAAGGAATGCCATGATAGTAGAGGGTCCCATATCTTTCCATAATGAGTATGGGCAGGGAAGGTCAATGAGGATATACCCAATTCCAAGATATCTGACATTACAATGTGGTTGATGGCCCATATAGTGGTTAGGGTGGGTGGCCCTCATGCCCCCCATTGGATCTTTGGTGGCCAAATGCATCTATTCAAGAGAATCATAGTGGGGATGCAATTTTCTTGGGCTCTGATGCCTCTAGGTATCTTGTTCGATTAGCTATACCACTGCCACTAGCTAAGAGGAGGTGAATTTTCTTATGGCACATTGATATATGCCTTAGTTTTTAGAAAGTGTTGTTGATCCAACCACACCATAGGATCTAGGAAATATCAGTTAGGAAATCATGGATGCAAATATGGAGAGATTTGATTGCTCAAATCGGTGGAGGAGTGGTGGGGTGGAATTTTACTAAAACAAAATATGCATATTGGGTGAAACAATTCGGCATTATCAAGGAGTACCCATACATGGGCATGGATTTTCAGCTAGACCCTGATCCATTGAGGCCCCTAGAAAATGGTTGGGTATCAATGGGTAACTACATTTTTTTTTTTAGTGTTGATGTTAGGATATTTAGACACTTAGGAGTTATTTAAGATCTACTTGATCTAATGTTTTGTTAGGTAAAAGTGTGTTTCTTAGTGTGTTTCTTTAGTATGCATTAGTATGCATTTGTAGTTAGGAAATCCAACAGTCACGATATGTTCCCGACATAGAGTGATCTGACGATTCATATTCTCCTTGATCTTAACGGCCATTGATCTGTGGCTTAACACCCTATTGGTCCATGATCTTTATTTAAACATCATGGAGGGTCATTTGTTGATGATCGATTGTGAGAAACTCTCTTGTAAAATATATTTCTAATCTTTTTCTTTTGCATTAATAAACTACTCCAAGTGGTCGCGTTGGTTGGGGTCGTGGATGTTTCCTCGTCGGGGTTTTACCACGTCAAAAAATCGGTGTTTTGATCTTTAATCTAGTTGTGTGAGTGGTTACTGAAGGTGTTCATCGTCTGTTGGAATACATGTGTTGTCGAACATGATAACAGATCATGTTTGAAGACCCGCTCATGTTGTAGATCGAGATCGTGAAGCCAAGTTTCCTCATCTCTGTTTTTTGTCATTTCCGTACATCTTTGGGCTGAGAGAAATGTTCCATTGTGTTTGGAGCGCTCGTTTCAATCAGAAACGCTTTTCTATTCACTTGAAAAGGTTTATGTTTGCCCAAGATATGGCCATTTCAGTCAGATCCGGAGTTATAAAGCCTCAATACGCCATTTTTTTAATTTTTGCAGAGTATTATTTTGGTTTTATATTATTTGTTTCCGGGTTGCTACTCTTTTAGCTCTGTGTATGTTATTTGTCTCGCGCCCTGTACGATCTCGGAAAATCAGAAACATATAGGATAAGGTGCATTTTCCGGATAAGTTAACTGAGATCTAACACTTGATGTCATCGAGAAGCGAAAAAAAATTCTTGTGTGAAAAGAATTTTTTTTAGCATGCTCTCCAAGGTCGTCTTCAACAACAACAATCCTCTTGCTAAACAATACAATATGTTTTGCTATACCATTTGGTTAAAAGTTTCTTTATTAACTAAGATGTCTCGAGTTCAAGTCTCTATTTATGTTACTTTTTTTGAAAAAGTTCATGCTCCATTGTAAAATGTATTTCACTTCAAGTATAAAAGTGAATCACTATAAGTTGCTTTAATATTTTAGAGTTATTTATTTTGCATACAAATTTTCTTTTATAAAGAAACTTCACTGTAAAAGTGATCCCCACTTATTTTTATAAAAGTGGGTCACTTCTTAAAGCAACTTACACCATCATGTGGTCCTTTGGTTACTGTTTATGCATTGTTTTAAAAGGGCATAACTTTCACATCCAAAGTCCATTTTCAATGTCGCTTTTTTTAAAACCACCTAATTTTTTGAGATCTTTCCATCCATATCATTAGTTTCAGTTTTTAAATCCATAGTATCTACATATTTAATATGGCTTCTTCAAGTAATCTTTTGTTTACCAGCACCAACTACTTCCAATGGAAATCTCATATGGAGGATTTATTAAGAAGTAAAGGCTTGTACCGGATTACCTTGGGAAAGGAAACAGCACCCATTGATGTTGATAATAAATTCAAATGGGATAATAGAAATGACAAAGTACGTGGATTAATTGGAATGTCCATCTCTCCTGATTTAAGGTTCCACCTTCAATCAATTGATAAACCCAAAGAAGCTTGGGAAAAGATTGAATCTGTGTTTGGCAAACACAATATTATTCGAGCACAACAGTTAAAGAATCAAGTACTGACTTTAATTCCAAGTGATTTTTCTTGCATTGAACACTATCTATCTAAGTTTAAAACACTCAAAACTTTATTTGAAGAATGTAAGATAAAGATAGATGAAGAGCGTTGCATCTATCTTATTCTTTCTAAGCTAGGTAGTGCTAATCCGGATTTTATGAGCAGAACGAAATGAATACAGATTATTAACAGGTGCTTAACACAAAATAACAGAGATATAGTAAAACTGGTTTTCTATTCAATAACG
>JASDQU010737089.1:285322-299888 GCA_032191745.1 Picea mariana | reverse complement strand
CCCTCATGTAATAAGTACCATATGTAGTGCATGTGGATCTCGATGTGCTTCGTTTGCTGCCTCTAAACTGGATCTCTGCAAAACTTCAGAGTTCTTTGGTTGTCACACCAGATGACGATCGACCGATGAAACAGAATGCCCAACTCAGTGAGAAAATGTTGTAGCCACATAGCCTGAATGGTTATGTTAACTACCCCTCTGTACTTTGCCTCAACTAAAGAATAATAAATTGAAACTCTCTTCTTGCTCGACCAACAGATAGGCTCGGAACCAAGACTGAGTGAGAAACCAGATGTGGACTTGCGATCAATGCTATCGCCAGCCTAGTCAAAATCAGTAAAGCCGATGAGATCTAATGTAGAGTCTGCTACATAATGAATCCCAAAGGTGATGGTTCCCTATACGTATAGAAGGATACACTTTGCATATTTCCAATGTAGCTCATGCATCTTCTACATGAACCTAGAAACTGCGCCAACTGCATATGAGAGGTCTGGTCTGGAGTGTGTAAGATACAATAATATCCCCACTAGCTTTCTGTACAGTGTCTTTCAACCAGTGGAGTGTCCTCGCCATCCTCAAGTTTGACTCCTGATAGGAAAGGAGTTAGAGAATACTTGCAGTCTATCATGTGAAATCTCTCAAGGAGATCTCGTGCATACTTGGCCTGAGACAGTTTGATGCCTGATGCATCCTGACTGATCTCGAGTCCAAGAAATACGTGTAGCAGACCCATGTCCATCATCAAAAACATGTCATGTAGAATCCTCTTGACTACAACAATCATTGAATTCGAGCACCCAATGATCAGAAAATCATCGACATACAGAACTAAAAGTAGAAGTGAATCAGTCATCCTGAGTATTTAGACATTCAGGTCTGATTTACAACGTACAAAGCTCTGTGACAACAGGTAGGAGTCCATCTAATTGGCATACCATGCCCTCAGATCCTTCTTCAGTTGATAGACCAAATATGAGTCCTGCATAAATCCTTGGGGTTGCTCCATGTAGATCTCCTCAGAGAGATCACCGTGAATAAATGAATTCTTCACGTCCATCTGATGAACTTCCCATCCTTTGGCTACTGCAATGGAAAGTTCCAATTGTATGGAATCCATCTTCGCTAATGGCTTTGTATCTGCTAATTTATCCATCCACTGTTCTCTTGGTCCTGTAGACCCATTTGCATTTGACAAGTTTCCTCCTAGAAGGAAGGGGAACCATATCCCAAGTCTGGTTCTCAATGAGGGAGTTGTACTCCTTCTGCATGGAGGATTCCCAAAAGGGATTTCCATCAGCCTCGCCATAAGACTGTGGATTGGAAGACTGAACCAAGAAAATATGCCTGGAGGGAAATGGTTCAGTAGTAGTGAGTGCAACAAGAGGCTCCTCGAAATCATATCGAGTCCTCCTAGTATCGGCTAGATCACCAATGAGATCCCCTGCAGCCTGAAGAGTAGTCTGTGCCCACTTGGGCCTCTGCTCTGGCTTTGCAACTGCATCTGGATGCTTTGAATCTGCATCTGACTGTACTAAATCTGAATCTAAATCATCTGAGTCCTCTAAATCATAACTCTCTTCTGAATAAGAGTCAACATGTGCATGCTCATCATCTCGAACAGGTGGAAGAATGAAGGTGTCTGCAAGACACTTTCCTCGAATTGGACACTACTCTCGATGATGATCCGGTCTGAGGAAATATCAATAAGCCTATATCCCTTCACACCGTCAGGGTATCCAACAAAAATTCCCTCAGTGATCTATGTATCAAGTGCCTTCCTCTTTTCAGAGGGAATCCGGGCCCATGCACGTGAACCGGAAATGAGAAAGTGGGTCACTTCTGGTTTGAGGCCGCTCCAAGCCTCATAGGGGGTCTTATACTTGACAGATCTATGGGGTGATTTGTTTTGGATGTATGTTGCACAATTAAGTGCTTCAGCCCATAGTCTTTGTGGTAGTGACTTTGCATGCAACATGCAAGATGCCATCTCCTTTAGAGATTGGTTTTTCCACTCAACAAGTCTGTTTTGTTGTGGAGTATAGTGAATTGTGTGTTGCAACTGGATCCTTGCCTCATGGAAAAGATCATAGATTTCATGATTTACATACTCTCCACCGTTATCAGTTCGGAGGACTTTGATCTTCTTTCTGGATTGTGTCTCAACCAAGGCTTTGAAATCTTTGAGGTGTTGAAAGACCTCGGATTTTTGCCTGAGAAAGTAGATCCATGTAAAATGTGAGAAATCATCAACAAAAATGAGAACAAACCTCACTTTGTTGATGGATGGATGCAGAAAAGGACCGATAAGGTCACTGTGGATCAGATCTAAAGGTGCGGAAGCTCGCTGAGACTTTCCTTTGTCGAATTTCTCTTGAGGGTGTTTTCCGAGAACACATCCCTCACATACTCCCTTGGAGAAATGGATGTCTGGTAGACCATCAACCAATATTTTCTTGCTAATATGTTGCATGTATCTGAAATTCAAATGTCCAAACCTTTCGTGCCATATCCTACTACTTTCGTCAGCATGAGTAAGCAATAAAGCAGAATCAGGTTCAATGAATTCAAAAAATGTATACAATCTAGACTGATGATTTACCTCACCGGTAGCAACCCTGGAGTTGGTTTGCATGTCGTATATGTCCACATAGTTTGGTGTGAATATGACTTTCTTTTTGGTGCTAGAATTCATCATATGATACACGGAGAGAAGGTTGACAAAAATCTTGGGAACATACAACACATTCTCGAAGCTTCCGTTGGTGAGTTCAATCCTTCCTTTGCCGGTGACTTCAAAAGAAGAGTTGTCCCCCATCATAATAGGAGGACCTTTGAGGCAGCCATGTGATGTGATGCTCTTGAATCTACGATCCAAGCATTGGGAGAGGAGTTGATGGCAATCAAGGCATGGCTAGAATTTCCTTTCTTGGGATTCATATCTTCTGGCTTCTTCTTCTTGGCACCCTCGGGGATGCGATATCCAAGGTTGTTTTTCTGAAGCATTTGAGACATCCGATCTATTTTGTTTTGCATGCATGCAGATTCTGAATGGAATCCTTTGTGACAATACATGCATTTCTCCCCTTTTCTTCCCTTTTCTCCTTTGGATCCGGAGGCATCGGTGAAGGGTTTTGTGTACCCTTCCTTCTTTGGATGTGCATGATATTTCCATTGATATTTATCTTTATATTTCTGATATTTTTGTCTTCCATCTTGCACAGTGAGTGCATGCACCTTTGGGCCTTTGATTTTTCCCATGTTGATGAGCTTGGTTTTCTCTTGTGTTAGGGATTCGATAAATTCCTCAAGAGAAGGCATCTTCTAGGTGGCTCCAGAGGCGAATCTAATAGAATGGAATGTGGATACGAATACAGAGAATTCAGGACCAATAATGGAGAGAATGGTGAGAACCATTTGTTTCTCCTCCTTCAATTTATCAACCCTACAAGCTTTGAGTTGCAACAGTAAATCCTTGAATTTTGTAAAGAAATATTGGATATTCTCGAATCTTTTTGGATCCAATGTGAGCTCCACCTCCAACATGTGTCCCCTCATCTCATCCTATTTTCCAAAGAAACCTTCCAAGGTGGTTCAGGATTCATTGGGTGTCTTACAGGAAGATACGTGAAAAAGGAGATCGTGAGAAATAAGACTGCAAATTGTTCCAAGTGCCTCATCCATGCGATTTAAGTAATTGGATTTTTCTATGGCTGATGTTGGTTATGTATCTGTATTCAAGGTTAACCTGTACAACCCTCTGGTTTGGAGATGTATGGATATTTTCTCCTTCCATGCAAAATAGTTGTAAGGTGTAAGAATGAATTCTTTTTGGAATTCCATCTTTCCGTTGTCTTCAATCTTTTGTACCTGCAAAACATTTTGGTGTAGATTTTTCTTAGCAGTCCATCGACTCTGATACCATGTAAATGTGTTGAACAGGCACAAAATAGATCTAGATAAGCAATAATACACACATTTGTAGAGAGAATTGGAGAAACAAGAAGGAGAGAAAGAATGAAATAATTCTCATTAACCGTTGTGAATAATGAATAGTTTACGCATGATATACTATGTATAGCTCAATGAGTGTGCATTGGAGGTGAAACAATGCACCATAGTGGTGGTCTAGAGTGATATGGACACACACCATTAGTTACGGGAGTGAAATGCCACCTAGTCTAGTCTCTCAGGCAGTTACAGGAGTGAACTGCCACCTAGTTGAGTTAACTAGTCAATTAGTCTAATGAACAAAGAGTAGTGAGGAGTTAACTCAGGGAATCAAGGCTAATGCACCACTCTAGTGATGATACCAAGGAAAGGTATAATTAGCATGGTGATGATCCCAATCTTTCATGGTGACTGTTGCGCCTCTTTTTCCACCTAGATGAGCAAAACAGAGGTGCTTACAAGCTTAGTTGGGTTAGCTAAGTAGGACAGCTGTAAGGGAAAGGGTTAGAGAAAGAAATATAAAAGAACAACTAATAATTAAACTAATAAATAAAATAACAACTAAACTAGTGAGCATAGGGACATAAGAACAAAAAAAACAATAAGACTCATGTCACCAATGGTAAGGTTTATATCAGTGAAAGAAAACACCAAGAAGAAAGAGGACTATGAGTCCCTTCTTCCTCCAAGGGAGGGATCTTGGACCCCCACAAATAAGCTCTTCTTACAACTTTGAATGAAAATGGTGAAAGAATTCTAAGCTAATCCACTCAAGGGGTGAGATGGATTTCCCAATGTAATGGTTCTAGTATACTCTTGATGAGAATAGAGGATTCCTCAAGAGAATAGTAGCAGCATAACTTTGCTATTGAATTCCTTGAAAATGAAGTGCACCCATGGCCTTGTTTTATAGCACCTCTTTGAGGTATTGTGTAACTAGCTTGTAGTGTGAAAAGAGGCTAATTAGGGCATTTTTAGGTCTTTGACCAGCCACCCAGTCAGATCCAGTTGAGATTTGGGTGTCAAATCAACTTGGAAGATGAACCAGAAGTGGGTGGGAGGCCGACCAATCTCATAAATGCGTCATTCTCAGATGTGCACGTATTTTAGCGACCACAATCGTGCATGTGCGCTTTTCCTGCATTTTTGTTTTGCGCATGTGCGCACGCGCCCTGTGCAGTCATAGCGCACTTTAATTTTTTCACTGGTTGTATAGTTTTGGAACCTTTGGAAATGCTTTTGTGGTAATATTGGTCCATGGGTGACCTCATGATTGTCTGACAATGTTGGATTCTTGTAACCATTTGCGAATGAAATTTCAGTGATAACAGATGCCCCCTGATGGATGAGGTTAGGAGCATATGTATAGTCGAAATTCATCAATGTTTCTTCTACTGAGAGTGTCGTTGTAAGAGAGAGTGATAGTGGGAGTGTTAAGAGTTACCCGTTGGAGGGAGAAGGGAACCTGTAGAACCCAACCTTCCATAAGGTGTGTAAAAATAAATTGTGTACAAACAAGGCGGGCATGCCTTATGCTCGTGTCATGTAACTCAAAAAGGAATGGTGTGTTGATGTAGACAATTGCAGTGCCCTCGGGGGCAGTCTTGATAAAGGAAGAAGACAATTATGCGGAGGAACATACTCTGAACAGTGGGCAGTGACATTTGTAAGAAATATCACGAATTCTGTAGGCCTTGATAGCCCAGCCAAGTTCAGAGGTCTTCGACAAACATAAGAAATAACTGCAATAGTCGCAAATTAAGACCCACCGTAACATGAGAAAGTGTTGAAGTCGAATGTTACGGGGGTCAACGATAGTAGGGAGAAATTGTGGTTCTCCCTGTGCCGTCTGATACCTCTCATTGGAAAGGTAATAAGAGTCAAGATATTGTCACCCTTCTGGAAACTGTGTTGATGTAGACAAAAAGGGGGACTCCAAGAAGCAAAGGGCTTTGTGAAATCTACTAGGTGAGGTTAGAAACTGAGGAGGTACGTGGACGAAATCAAGATGTATGGAGACTCAAGACTACCCTTGGTTGGGGGTATGTGCGAAGTATAAGTGGCCGCAACCGTTCAACTAGGTCGAGTGTCAGGGGGACAACAAGACATGGGATAAGTTGTGCTAGAGGCAGGACAAAGTGAAAAAACTCAGAGGGAAGAGGTAAGTGGCCTGTGGGATACTCGGAGTATATGGACGATGTCAACAGGGGTAGATGATAAGGAGTTCCCCAACCAAGGGTGACATGGGTTGCGTTTTCTAAAAAAAGGGAAGAAGGTCGTCGAAGGTGACGACAAAAAGATATGTAAATGCTGGAAACAAAGGCTTTGTACAATTTACCAAATAAATAAAGAATAATTTGGGATGAGCGCAAAAATACAGAAATGGGTGCCCCAATGTAATATGGTTGGGCCAGTTAGGGGGCAATTTGCTTGGAGAACTGGTGGAGGCCCCATGGGTGGGTTTCTGTATGAGGTAGGTGAAATGGAGGGAAATTTGCAGAGGGGAAAACTGATTGTGGATGAAATGGAGGGTTCATGATACTGTGGAGTTGTAGTAAAAAATAGAACCTTGAAGAGATAATCTGGGAGTCCATTGGGAAAGCTAGCAAAATGAGGAGAAGGAGTATGTGGCTGATTCACGACATGATGTAAGACTATCGGGACTCCCATCCCTAAAGGGTTGAAAAAACAGCATGAGTGTCAAAGTGAAAAAGGGTGCTATGAATGGGACAAATCATGTGGGGAAGAGTGCTACCGGGTGACAGTACCAAAGATGCAATGGAGGTATCAGTATCGCAGATCCGGAGATGGGGATTCTAAAGGCAAATTTCAAAGGGTGTGACTGGAGATGCGATTGAGATTCATAGGGAATGATTACATGCCAGTGTTGATTATATACCTGAAGGGGTTGCGTTCATGTATGATGACCAAGTACCTGCACATATGAAAACCAAATACCCGACGTGAACACTATCTAAAGAGAATCGAACATACAAGCATTTATGTGATAATTTTGAATATGAGCAGGCGTACCGGAGTGTGTCATGGGAAGATGCTCCGCTAGGGAAAAGGGAAAATGATAACCTGATGGAAATGTCTGTGTAAGAGGCCGAAGATGGTTCGGAAAACGAATTTTATGGGCTCCTGTACCAAAAAATGAAAGTGGGAAAAAAAGGCTTAGATATGGACTATGGGTCCATAATACCATCCCAGTTCTACTGACACTATGGATGATCGGGCGATAGTTTGGTGGGATTTGGGGGTAAATCCTCAGATAAGTCATCCAAGAACCACAGAGGAATAGGGAGTGCCTCTGGGTAAGGAGAAATGATATGAAGAATCTCTATTGATGAGGTAAGGTCAACCATCGATTCTGTAGGGGGCGCAGGGGTTTGAATCAAGGTCGATTGGTGTTGCCTGTATTCAATGATCATAGGAAATTGATATGTAAAATGATCTAAGGATTCACAGAGAGAGAAAGGGCATCTCATACATTCATTGACTGAAGTCGTGACATAATGGATGTCAGTGATGTTTGGTAGGGATGATGTAGCTGGATTGGGTTCGTTCTAGAATCTTTGGCATACTGCGACTAATGTCTGTCGAAAGCATGGTAGTGTTGGGAAATGGTGTGTATAGTGGCCATATTCTGAACATATGGTGCAAGCAAATTTGGTTCGTAGCCCTTTGCTGCTTGAGTGAGGGGCGGTAGCGGTAGTACTTGCGATGGTGGCAAGCATTGATGGTGTTTGATTGAGTGGAATCAGGTTCCGTAATTCGGGTAGAGATGGGAAGTTGTTGGTTTAGTGTCCATCTTTCTCACATAGCATGCAAGGAGGTTGGACACGTGGGGGAAGTGGAGTTGTGGGCTCCTTCTTCTTTTGCCTGCCCCCAGTTGTGGCAGGGAGGGCATTGAGTGGGGGTGTAGAGGGTATGGTGGGAGTGAGTATGGGAATTGTCATTGGGATTCCTTCTGTTTGGGGGGGAAGGGATGGTTGAGGGACCATCTCTAGTGGATGTAAATACCAAACTGGAATTGCTAACACCATATTAGGGAGGGTGAGCATTGCAGCTACTTGGAAAGCTTGTATGCCTGGTGGAGGGTAAAAGAAGGGGATTTGAGTAATGGCTTGGGGAATTGTCTCCCAAACTGGGATATGGCCTTGGGGAGAGGTGAAATCGTGGACTGGTGGATTCGACGAGTTCACAGGCGGCTCATGAGGGGAGAGCTCTGCGACTAGTGGGACGTCAGATATGATAGAAGCCTTCCTAGGAGGAAGGGTATCCTCTATGTCAGTTTCGTTGGATGATATGACGCATACTTGATTGGAAGGATGAAGGATCGGTGGTGCACCATGGTAAGTTCCTAACAATGATGGGTCTTTGAAAATTTTGGGACCCATTTTGATGAGTGGGTATGTGTCATGACTCGTGTGTATGAGAGGGAGAATGTTATTGATGTTGGTAGAAGGGTTAGGCTCGTAATGTGAGGCTTGTTCAATGGTAATGATCTTCCCGTTATGGGGGAACATCATCATTCGAAAGACGGAAGAGGCAACTACCTTCATAGCGTACATGTAGCTACGACCAAACAGGATATTATAATCGAGTGGAGCATCGATAACTTCAATGTCGATGAGAATGGTCTTGCCCCTGAGTTCTACGGGGACATTTTGGAAGATCCCTTCAGGAGACGATGGTCGTCTGTCATAAGCTCTTAAGGTAATGGCAGATGGGATGAGTTCGGGGGAACCAAGTTTCTTCCATACAGATTTGGACATAATACATGTGGATGCACCTTCATCGATGATGCACCAATGAACTGTAATGTTCTGAATTTTTATTGGGATTTGATAAGCGATCAAAGAGGGAAGGCGAGGTTCTCCGCTGTCGAGATCAAATGTGATGAGTTGAGTATCCATAGGGTCGACTGCCTCCAAGGCGGAAATTAATGATTTCTGCTGAGTGGGACAAGTTTGAAGGACTTCTAAGACTGACATGGCAGTCGGGGATTGTGCTAAGTCATCGACCAAACTGTAATTATGAGCCGCCTTAGCCTGGGGGTTGTGGACATTCCTACACAATGGGATGAGAGGAATGCGAAGATGTGTTTTGGCTTTAGGGCGAGGAATCACCAACGGGGGTCCCGTTGGTGCAAGGATTGTTTCTAGAGGAATGGGAAGAGACTCAACGGGTGCATGATATTGACGACTACGTGTTTGCAGATGAATTTCTTCCTCACTGGTGAGGAGGATAGTACAATCTACAGGATTGTTTGGATTGAGGACCTGTCCCAACTGTGGTGGGGTAGGTTGCGGGTCCTGTTGGGTGTTCATCACACCTTGGTATGGAATGGGATTCTGCAGCACGACTGGCGGGGGTTGTTGCACGTATTCTTGTGGGGCCTGTTGAGGGGCAGGCGGTGCTGGAGGATGTGGTAGACTACCCGAGTCTTTCAACCATTTAAAATCAGTGATTTGGGGGCAATGATGAGTATAATGACCGAACTCACCGCAAAGGGCACAAGGGAAGGTGGTTTTAATAGTATTGTTATTTCTCCCTTGACACCTATTGTTATTGCCCCCCTGGGGTTTCTGATTCCCTTAGTTCTGGTTGCCCCCGGTAGGTTAGTTCTGTTGGGGTTGATTCCCACCTTGACCTGGGTTGTTATTGTTCCCGTTTCTTCCTTTATTTTTGGCATTATTCGACGGGTGGGTCGGATTTTCCGTTTTCAACTGTTCAAAATTTTGATATTGCTAAATGGGAGAGGGTTGAACAAAATTCACCCCAGCATGAGGGTGTGGGGGTGCCATGGGTTGTGGAGGACCATGGAATGGAAAGTACATATTCTGTGGGAGTTGTGATCCGTAAGGTATGTAGGAAGGCGTGGCACTTTCGCTAGTACTTAGAGTATAAGTTGAGGTAGAGGGGGTACCAGAATTTGTTTGGATAGGTGGGTGTATTGGGGGTGTCGGCGGTGGCCCACTGATGGGTGGAGGAATAGCAACAAGGTATGGTTGTTGATAAGGGGGTGGGGGGTAATAAGAGGCTCCCCCATATACCGATGGATATTGAGGTGTGCCATACATTGGTGGTGGTTGGGGTTGAGGACTATGGTGTGTGGTATTACCAATCAATCTGTCTATTGAGTGAGACATCCTGGGTTTGTCTTGACCGAATGGCACAGGTTTTGGGAGATCAAGAAGTACTATGTATAAGTACCCTGATTGTGAATAGATGAGGTTGTATTGTTGATCCTTACTGATGGCTTCTTCTTCTGATTGAGGGAAGGTGGAAGCTACATCTTTACCGAGGAGAGAGACAAGTGATCTGAGAAACCAGTAAAGACACTGTTGTTTGGTGGTTTCATCTTTGCACAAACTACGTCGTCTATGCCACTCGTGAATGTGATCAGCGATATGTGTGGCTGAGGTTTGTTTGAAATTAGAGAGTAGTTCAAGAGCATTGTCGTGGTGGATTGGTAATTGGAAGAAGGTCAAAAATACTTTGGCTAAGGACTCTAAAGTTGCATGGGACCCCGATTCTTCGCCTACATACCATTTGGCTAATGGGTAAGTGAGTGTGCGTTGAAATAATCATAGTCTAATGGAATAATCTATAATGTTGTTGGAAGAACACCATAGGTGGAAAGTCATGACATGGTTCGCAGGGTGATCTCCTGCCTTTCCTTCAAACTTGGGGATGTCTGAAGGTAGTTTGGTAGGCATCGCATGCCATGTGGGTTCATGCAATATAGGATCATTTGTGAGTTTTCTTAGATTTGGTATGTTAAGAGAGGCCAAATATGGCATCTGTAGTGGGGGTGGAGGATTAGTTCCAGCCATGGTGTGAGTGTTCTGTGAACCTGACCCTTGAGGGGGGCTAGGTGGGTTGGTACTTCCTCCTTGAGAGGAAGTTGGCCCCCCGCTTCCATGTAAAGGAGAGCAAGTGGACGGAGGGACTTGGGAAGGGGACCTAAGTAATGTGGAACCAAACAAAGCTGATCCTAAGATAGTGGCACTCACAGGAGTGTGTGAAGGTGGTGTCGATGAGTTGGCAAGACTAGGAACTCCCCCTAAAATAGGAGGGAGGTTTAGCAAGCATCTGGAATGACGGGGGTTCTGAGGGTCCCCTATGATGTCTGACTAGCTGAGTGGATGTGTGCAAATTGTGATGAGAGAAAATAAACAAGAGCCTTTGTTGCAAATTTTGAACTTTACACAATATATATATATATATATATATATATATATATTTATATATATATATCTAAATCAAAATGTAATCAGAAGTGCATCATACATAAAGTGTTTTGAAAAATAAGAATATATGTGGATAAGTGGGTTATGTCCACGTTGGGAATCAAGGAAAACAAATGCTCGTGTCCTAAAAGATGTAACATCCTTCCTCTCAAATAGAACTGGACCTTCCAATAGTACTCAACAGTGGGGTCTGAAGTCATCGAAAGAGAAACTAGTGAAGGATGAAATAATCAGTTATAATCAGTTATAAGATGCAATTGTAGCCCACAATTGCCACCTAGGTAGATGTCCTAAAATTTGGTCACTAGGTACCTCGGTCAAAGTGCGACATTTAGATTTTTGACCTAAGAAATGGATCACGGGATGGATCCCGTCCAAGAGGTGGGTGCCTCAAGGGGGGACGCACAGAACAACCGGACCTTGGCCTTCAACCCTTCAAGGGTATCTCCCTGCCTTATGGTGTTAGGAACACTTGACTTGGAGGATTTTCAGTTCCCTATTTGACAACTTCTATTGTTTTGACAATGTGAGAACCAGATAACGGGGAGTTAATTGGATGCCTATCCCTAAAATCCTACCTAGAATAAAAAATTTCTTTTGGCACCTCCTGTGGAGGAAAAATTAGTGAGTTTTTAGAAAAAATTTAGATGTGTTTGTTTTAGAGATTGGGGGTGTGAACCAACCTCATTGAAATTAAATGGGAGTGAATAGTTTCGTCAAGAAAAGGGTGGGGTGTTTCAGAATCCCTTTGGAGGAAACTTACTTTGACCTCCACGTTTCGAGAAGAAACTATGTGAGTGATAAGTGACTTTAGTGTGTGAATGAGTGAAGGTGCGCCAATGTTTTAATGAATTAGGTGTCACCTTGCTGCATGTGGACTTCGCTTGGTCCTTACAAGTGTTGATTACCTAATTAACTAAGTGTCTTTGGTACAACCTTGCGTAATTCAAAAGTCCCTAGGAAACTAGCATGTGGACATGTGGGTCCTTTACGATTCCTTTAACTCCCTATTGTGATTTAATCTAAGAAAAGCTTTGAAACTATCCTAGATTGTGATCATGTGGGCATGTATGGGCCTGTTACAAAACCTTTAAACTTCCCTAGTGATTTAATCTAAGAAAGTAAATTTCAACACTATCCTATCTTTGTAGCATGTGGGCATGTATGGGCCCGTTAAAATCTTGAGATGTGTTTGAAAATAAACTAAGAGGAGTCCCGAGAGGGGTTGTTGTCCTCTCCTAAAGGTTTTAGTCTTTTTAAGGGAAATGAAATTGTCCTATAATCTTTTTCTGATTCTCAAGGTCGCTTGGAAGCGCGAGAGAAGAGCATACTAAGTGATTGTTATCCAACTTCTAGTCCCAATGCAAGTTTTATGTGATTAGAAATGATTCCAACTTATACTTTTAGTCAAAGCAAGCCATCCATGTGGCGAAAATGAAAGCAAAAGAAGAAATAATGATTTTAAACCCCCTAAGTGCCTATGTGTTTTGACTAATCCCTTTATATGAAGAGGGAACTAAGTGTGGTGCAGCTTACAACATGCATGAAATCACTTTTAGGAAGGCTAGGGGCCTTCCCCAAATCTCAAAAAACCTTACAATGTGTATTTTTCTACACAAGTGTGCGGGTCTCAGTGTAGATAGAGGCGCACTGAGCGCCTGTGCACAGACCGAAATGAGCTTTTGGGTGCAGGTGCGTAGACCAACACTGTGACTTAGGCACATGTGCGCACAATGTGCATATGTGGGCCAATAAACCTGCGCACAATAGACACACGACCGTGAAGAAAATTCTGGATGGAATTCTCTCAATTCAACTTGGAATTGGATGTTTTGCAGGTCGTCTTGGGCCGAGTAATGCACATGCAAGTTAAATAAACCAAAAGAAGAGCTATAAAAACCCAAATGGGGTAGGAAATTGATACCTTTCCCCGGTGGAGTCGCCAATCTGTTGCACCTCTTTTGCCACCTAGATGAGCAAAACAGAGGTACTTACAAGCTTAGTTGGGTTAGCTAAGCAGGATAGCTGTAAGGGAAAGGGTTAGAGAAAGAAATATAAAAGAACAACTAAAAATGAAACCAAGAAATAAAATAACAACTAAACTAGTGAGCATAGGGACATAAGAACAAAAAAAACAATAAGACTCATGTCACCAATGGTAAGGTTTATATCAGTGAAAGAAAACACCAAGAAGAAAGAGGACTATTGTTGGTTGTGGAGCCTGATTATCTTCCTGATTTATAGGTCTTTTACTTTCAGCCATGTTTATACCCCATGAAGTATTTACACCCAATAAGTATGTACACTCTTCCACACGGGGGAGTGCAGAGGGGGGGTACCCCCTCTGCGGGGTCCGGGGGGGCTATCCCCCTGGCTGGGGGGTTTGGGGACAAGCAGGCCCCCAATGGGGGTTCGGGGGCAAAGCCCCTGAAGCAAAAATTTCCTTATAAAAGTATATTGTAATTTCATTGTAAATCTGGACCGTTCATTATAAGGTCGCAGATCTAACGGTAGAGATTATGTTAGGGTTTTTTGCCCTAGAAGGCAACCCTCTTTTATGAGGGAAATGTATTGCGGTTATGGTTGATGGTGAATATTGTATTCTAAAAGAGGAGACTGTGAGAGAAAGAAGAGGAAGTTACAACGGGTTTTGCTGTAGGTTGTATCCCTTCATTTGTTGGATAATAATAAAGCAAGGACCTGGCAATTTCTCTGGTGGACATAGCCCACACTGGGTGAACCACGTAAATCTGTGTCTCTCTTATATTGTGTGTCTTCTATGTTTTGTTTCTGCATTTGTTTATTTTATTGCTCCGCGTTCCTGTTTTTCTAACAACTGGTATCAGAGCATAAGGTAACTCGCAGGAAAAGAGGGTTCCTGGTTCGAGTGGGAGCAATGTCAGAAGATGGAATGTTTAGGGTCGAGAAATTTAACGTCCAAAACTACCAGTTATGGAAGATGAAGATGGAAGACTATTTATATCAGAAGGATCTCCTACCATTGAGTGGAGTAGCAAAGAAGCCGACGGCCATGAAGGACGAAGAATGGGAGATTCTTGACAGAAAGGCTCTAGGAATGATACGGCTGAGCCTGGCAGCGTCGATGGCTTTCAATATTTCGAAAGAAAATACAACAAAGGGTTTGATGGACGCATTGGCCAAATTGTATGAAAAACCATCGACGTCGAATAAGGTATTTCTAATGAAGAGATTATTTAATATGAAGATGTCAGAAGGTGGGTCTGTTGCAGATCATTTAAATGAATTTAATATGGTTACTAATCAACTAAGTTCTGTAAAAGTGGACTTTGATGATGAGGTTAGGGCTCTTCTAATCTTGTGCTCATTGCCAG
>JASDQU010737089.1:243948-285222 GCA_032191745.1 Picea mariana | reverse complement strand
AAGGTTTATGGAGGAATTGGGAAAGAAGCAGGAGAACAACAGGTTGTACTGTGACAGTAAGAGTGCCATTCACCTTGCAAATAACTCAACCTTCCATTCAAAGACTAAGCATATACAGTTGAGGTACCACTTCATACGATCCACCTTGGAAGATGGACAATTGAAGATGGAAAAGATACACACTAGCCAGAATCTTGCAGACATGTTAACAAAGGGAGTAACCAGGGAGAAACTGAGTTCTTGCTCAATTTTAGTTGGTCTTCAAAAATGAAGATGAAGATGAGAAATTTTCGAGGTCCAAGAAGGTTCAGAGTCCAGCATATACAGCAGTGGTGGAGTTGTTGAGATCAGTCTCCAAGTGGGAGATTGTTGGTTGTGGAGCCTGATTATCTTCCTGATTTATAGGTCTTTTACTTTCAGTCATGTTTATACCCCATGAAGTATTTACACCCAAGAAGTATGTACACTCTTCCACGCGGGGGAGTGCAAAGGGGGGGTACCCCCTCTGCGGTGTCCGGGGGACCTATCCCGTTGGCTGGGGGCAAGCGAGCCCCCAAGGGGGGTTCGGGGGCGAAGCCCCCGAAGCAAAAATTGCCTTATAAAAGTATATTGTAATTTCATTGTAAATATGGACCGTTCATTATAAGGTCACAGATCTAACGGTAGAGATTATGTTAGGGTTTTTTTCCCTAGAAGGCAGCCCTCTTTTATGAGGGAAATGTATTGCGGCTATGGTTGATGGTGAATATTGTATTCTGAAAGAGGAGACTATGAGAGAAAGAAGAGGAAGTTACAGTGGGTTTTGCTGTAGGTTGTATCCCTTCATTTGTTGGATAATAATAAAGCAAGGACCTGGCAATTTCTCTGGTGGACGTAGCCCACACTGGGTGAACCACGTAAATCTGTGTCTCTCTTGTATTGTGTGTCTTCTGTGTTTTGTTTCTGCATTTGTTTTATTTTATTGCTCCGCGGTCCTGTTTTTCTAACAACTATGAGTCCCTTCTTCCTTCAAGGGAGGGCTCTTGGACCCCCACAAATAATCTCTTATTACAACTTTGAATTAAAATGGTGAAAGAATTCCAAGCTAATCCACTCAAGGGGTGAGATGGATTGTCCAATGTAATGGTGCTAGTATACTCTTGATGAGAATAGAGGATTCCTCAAGAGAATAGTAGTAGCATAACTTTGTTATTGAATTCCTTGAAAATGAAGTGCACCCATGGCCTTGTTTTATAGCACCTCTTTAAGGTATTGTTTAACCAGCTTGTAGTGTGAAAAGAGGCTAATTAGGGCATTTTTAGGTCTTTGATCAGCCACCCAATCAGATCCAGTCGAGATTTGGGTGTCAAATGAACTTGGAAGCTGAACCAGAAGTGGGTGGGAGGCCAACCAATCTCATAAATGTGTCATTCTCAGATGTGCATGGCTTTTAGTGACCACAGTCGCGCATCGGGCGCATGTGCAATTTTTCTGCATTTTTGTTTTGCACATGTGCGCGCGCGCCCTGTGTAGTCATAACGCACTTTAATTTTATCACTGGTTGTATAGTTTTGGACCCTTTGGAAATTATTTTGTGGTAATCTTGGTTCATGGGTGACCTCATAACTGTCTGACGATGTTGGATTCTTGTAACCATTTGTGGATGAAATTTCAGTGATAACAGTGACAAAACCAATGCAACATCTAAACTCAACTCAATTAGTCAAACTGAAGTGTCAACTGAAAGAGAATATTCTCCAGGTGGAATATTCTCCCCTAAATTATAGGAGACTAGATAATGACTAATTATGACTAATAAAAAAGGAAAAAAAATTGGAAAAAGAAATCTTAGGTATGTGTGAAGTAACTCCAACAGTGAGGTAGTGAAAATAAGTTTAGATAGATTCAACAAATACTAAACTTCACATCAAAGAAATCTATTTCTTTCCAAGGCCAAGGTATTATTGTATAGAGTTTCAATAGCCTTCACATATATGACTTGTGGGTACTCGGATATTGATGGACCTTGATTTCAGAGAAGGGATGGATCTGAAAAATAGAAGTCACTTGAGTCAGAATTGTGACGTAGTAGCCTCTGAAAACCAAGCATCGGGCCTGATGTGTTCTCCATTATGGAGATCATAGATATCAGGGTTTCACACATGTTTATGGTATTAAAGTCATAAGAAAAATTTAATGGTGAAAGATATGATAAGATCGAGACACCACTCCCAATATTGTTGCCTCTGGCAAAATATTGAAAAGACCACTACACCACTCCCAATGATGTTTCCTTTGCCATGTCACGACCTATCTTTTCCACATATTTATTTAACACATTTCATCGATTTAACCCCGTACATGTGTCACCCATCCTACGTGTATGACATGTGTCATCGATTTTAACCCCTTCAAACTGGTTATTTGATCATTTTTGTATGACATGTGCCACTTGTGTATAATCGCCACATCAACTTATCTTACCCCTATGCCCAACATTCGCGAATTTAAGTGATACTTATAGATTAACTTGGTAATTAAGGTTAACATTACGAAAATGATTAATTATATCTTGCCACGTCATATCGGGCATCAGACGATAAATACAATCCCCGATGCTCCAAGGTCCTGATGTCTGAGAATTACGATAATAATTAGATATACACTGAAGAATTAATATAGAATTAATTAATTTAAATTTTTAGGCCATCGATCATATGTGATCCATCTTTTCAATGTTAATAAGGCCCTCCACCATACGCTTCACAATTAATGGTATCATCGCGTGAATTAATGGTAATTGGTTGGAAACGTGTATGTTTTAAATCTCGATGTACAATTTTCTTATTTATCTGCACAAGTTCATTGCTTCTATTGATTTAAAATTTTGTTTGTAGACCCCATTATTGGAAAATATTTTTAAGTAGTTTCCATGGTGCCCAGAAAATAAAAAAAGCAGAATCTAGCTCAATAGACTTGGTGTGATGTCTTCAATATTTTCGAGGAAGAAAAGTTTGGCTCAACAACAGAGAGTGAGAGTGATGTTGAAACCTATGCCCCAGAAAGAACTTTTTAGGATATTTCTAAGTCCGGGTTACACAAAATTGCAGCAAGACAAAGGTTGACGACATACACAGATATGATACATTGCACTATGGAACATGCAGACCTCTAGACGCAAACTATTTTCAATGATCATAAGGTGGTTATTAGATCCTTCAAGCCTGCATACATCTAAGTAGTGTATAAACTTCCAGTTGAGCACTCAACACACCCTAAAAAGCCTATGTCAAATTTTACTTTTTGGGTACCACTTGATATTTTGCACTGTCTAATTTGACTTCATTATGAAAAAATGTTGCCTTTGCTTATCATTTTTTACTCTCATTAAGTCTTCCAAAGTTTTCTTGAATCTATGAAAACTAATGAATTAAAAAAGACTTAACGCTTAAATGAGGAATCAACAGCCAAAACACGATACCTAACGCGCTCAAAGATTCGACATCGGAAGGAATTAAAGGATGAAAAAAAATCACTCAAAGAAAACTGCAGTCGTTGAGCACCGATCTTCATCGGCATCGGAAAAATGATTTTTTCTTTCGCGACAAGCATCACACAAGGATATCGCCGACAATTGATCCTCATCAGCGTCGATAAAAGGCAAAAAGAGTAAACGTTAAATGAAGAAAGGAATGAAATCGTCGATAGCCGATAGTCGACACGCTTAGAAAAATCGGAGAAGATCGAATCACTATGAACATCCAAACTACACTAAAGTTTTTCTCCGATCGCCGACTTCCGAAACGTTTTCGGCATTAGCAATCCGATGTTTAGTTTAAAGTGCATAACTTGAATAAATTCCTGAGTCTGAACAATACCCGTAGCTAAGTCACTGGTCTTCAATGTCAAGCATCTTGAGCCAGTTGTACCTCGTCAACATCGTACAGTGAAGTCGATCGACGTCGGAGTTTTTTCACAGAAGAGTATCAAAAAAAAAAAAAAACTCGTAACACCTTGCCGATCCCCGATCCACCCACTAGGAAAGCGACATGATGGGAGGTTTTAGATATAGATACGTTGCAATCCGGAGCATCTAAGGGACTAATTAATTTCAAATCTTGCATTAGTTTCTAATTCATGAGTGAATCAAAAGGACTGTTTGAATTTACTGATACAACACATCACCCTCTGTGCCTCCATTGTCAACCCACTATGAATTAAATTGCAGAAATTCAACGATAGATTTGTTTGAATTTCACTCGTCACCCAAATTAATTGGCTGGTATGACCAATAAGTTCTTCTCCATTAAATCTTATTGAGCCATTGTAAACAATATCATTCTACGTGCAAATGATTTTCAGATCATATAGAGGAGCGAGACAACCATTTCAAAAGATTCCATGCCCCCGGTGAGTATCAAACTACAAAGTTTAGCAAGCATTACAGGTATGTACCTGTCTGGATTTTTTGTGTTTTCACTTCAAATATACATTAATATCCAATATCGCTTTGTGCATAGGCCCTAAAAGATTTTTTTTTCGGTTTTTAGGAACAATGCCTTCAATAAATCCAAACACTAAGTGATCGTTGAGAGCGCCTAAGCTAAAGGAACCAAAGGTGGAAGAAGACTCGTCCCCAGGGCTGAAAAAACAATCAGAATTTACTCCTAGGTTGTAACCAGGTATCAGAACATCCACCAAGAAGGTTTTCACTCAACCTCCGGCCTTTGGAGACATAGAGGAAAACACAGGGGTTAAGGCGGAACTCCCACATTGACGAGAACTCTTCAAGAAGATCAGTCAGGAAGAATTCCCAGAATATACCCCGCACAGTGACCTCAACATGAGAAAGATCGACGATGACGTTTTTCCAAATATCCTACTGTCATACCTGCACATGGTAGCGAGGAGGACCCCGGTGTTCCCTTGTATAGAACTGTTGCAATGGCTCATCAACCACACAGACACACAGAAGTGCCTGATCAATGATGATAATGGTGAGTGCATCGAGGTTTTCCTTCTGTTAGAGGTGCAGAATTATTACAAGCTCAAAGTCCCAGAAAAGCGGTTGAACACCGATTTCATCGTCAAATTTTATGAGCACCATGACACTAGTCAGGTGATGGCTTCATGGTGGTGAGAGGATAAAAATTACACCAATCGGACCTATGGATGGTACCAAATGACCAACTTAAGGGAGATATATATCTATCTAATGGCCCTCATCTGCCGGTTGTATGGGGAGAAAGATTGCTCCAGGTTTTCAAAGGCTTGGATGCCTCTAGCTTATACTATAGCCATTTATGGGAGATGTTTTAACTAGGGTGCCATCATTTCCAAGAAGTTGGACATTTGCATACAACAGGCTCATACGCCAAAAGAAGGAGAGACTCCATCCTTCTACATGGCCTCTTATTTATTGGACGTCATCTGTGCCAAAAATGTTTTTTCCGGAATGAAATTAAGTTGGGATGTCCCATAACTCTCAATCCATGTATATTTCAACGTCTTATGGGAGAACAGGTAAAAAAAATCCTACTCCCTCATCTGCGATTAATTCATCGCATGCATTTATTTCATTCTTTTCAAGAAAGAGTGTCCAAGACTATTGGTTGTAGCCAAAAAGATGATATCAAAGGTTGGCCACTGGTATCTGGATGAACGCGATACCTACATTAGGGTATTTGGGGCCACTGGAGCACCTCATCTCATACATGTGCATGTTCCTGATTGACCAGTAGTAGGGGAGATATGCTACCAAACTATTCTAGAAGGCTACAACACTACTCTGGTGAAAGATAAGAAGCGGGCATCTATACCTTATGGATTCCATATAGGTTTCTACTTAGTAAAAGACACAGCTCAAGCCAAGAAGGAATGACCCAAGGGGTTTAGTCTTGAAGCATGCATCGCAAGTGTCATCCTACTGGCCATACGCCCATGACAAATTTGAAGATGAGGTATTCACCGAAAAATGCCCAAGACTGGGAAGATGTGGTGGCAAGGATGGACGATCCCAAAATGACAAAGTTCAAAGGCATGATCTTGGATGAACAGAAAAAAATCATAGAACAATCGACTCAAGGAGCCCTCAGGACCAGGGAAGAAAGGATGGCCAAAGTAGCAAAAGCCCCCCAAGTAGCAGCATAAGAAAAAGAAATTCCTTGGGTAACCCCGGTACAAGACAAAATTTCCCCCGAGGCTCAAGACTTGTGAGAGAGGGTGTTAATCATGATAGAAAATGTGCAACGGATATGGATCAACTACAAAATGACCCGAACATCATAAATATTCCAAGGCTCCCTGCCGACAACCCGGATGAAAGCCAGACATGACCAAGCGGTCCTAAATTCATAGACCTTGATGAAATTACTGGGTTAGACGACCCTGAATTCACAACGCCGCCAGCCAGATCACCGATAGATGTTTTGGCTCAGCCAAAGACTATCGAAGCATCACAGAGGACTAGTGCGTCAAACCCTTAAGTGAGTTGATAAAGATATATGATGATGATGAAATCCTAAAGCCATCTCTTAGGACCCCTGTGCATATAGAAGAATAAAAGGGACCTGAGAAAACATATTCTCCCATTCCTTATTCCCAAATTCAAGAGGTCCCTCAGAAAGAGAAAGCAACCCGATGTGCCAGAGACCCGAACAGACAGTCTGAAGGATGAGTCAAGGTCGGTGACCTAAAGGAGGAATCCCTGCAATAGGAAATCGAAGCTTCAACAACCAATGAAAAAGTAAGTATCAAGTCTATCCCCGACACCTCTATTTCACTCGGTACTCAAACCCCTGATGAGAGACAGACATAAGTTGGACCTTCAGAGCACAACGAGGAAGTTCAAGAGCCCAACCTTGAAGAAGTCTACACCAGCAGAAGTCTGGGAAACACACTCACATGGGGGGGATCAACAGATCCTCGAACCCATGGACGAAGTAGCCGACATACATGCCATATCTTATGATCAAAAGAAGAAGGATATCGTCTAGAGAACCACCAAGAAGAGGAGGATCACTTTAGATCGCTCCATCATCATCACTACCGAGGAACATCTAATCAACACAGAACATGATAAGACGTTCGAACTCATTGGCACAGGGATGGAAATTACAGATGCCACCCTGAACAGAGCTAAAAGAGATGAAAAGGAGTTGGCCACCGCTTTAAAGGAATTGGAACATTTGTGCCATTTGGCGAAGTATTACTAGGACATCACACAGGCCACAATGCACCTAAGGAATTCATTCAAGGAGTCCTACAACAAGTTCACAGTTGTGCGACACCTATTCACAGCAAGGATAACCAAGCTCCAGGAGGACACCCTCATGGCACTTGCAATGTGAAAAGATATGGAGCGGTGGTACGATAAAGTGCAACAAGCCATAGAGAGAGTTGATTACATTGGTGCGGTCCAATAGGGTTGAGACAAAGAAGAACACGACATTCAGGTGTTGAACGAAAGAAGTCTTGATCACATAAAGAAATCAACCAAGTATTGGGAAAAAATGGCTCGGGGACCCCATCGAGAAATCCAAGAGAAATGGGCCAGGTGTGAGAAAAAATGGGTCAAATTCAACAAGGCAATGAAGGATATCAGACTCCCTGATTTTGGCACTCCCGATGACTTCGATGACTTGTGTGACATAGTAAAATTGCACATCGAACAAGACTCAACATCGGCCTAAAAACTAGCAAAGGTGACAGACACAACGCCAAGTCAGGTACGACAGTTAATGGAACACCCGATCAAAGCTCGTGATATGCTGCAACAGTTAAGTGCCATTCTGGTCAAGTATCAGGCACATGCAGTAGATATCAAAGATATTTACGCGGCCCTGATGGAACAACATAGATTCCCATACGCCAATACCTGTGAGGAGTTGTTCATCCAGTGGTCGGAGTACGAGAAGAGTCACCCTTTTAAAGTGATATCTTGAGATGACTCTTAGACAAACTGATAGGAGAGAATGCCACATGGCTAATTTTGTTTTACTTATCTACACTTTAGGCATTATTTTCAGTTAATTTTATGTTATAAATAAGAGCATTGACCGATTAGTTAAGGGTCGATGGTTGTTGCAAGAAACTCTCATTTATGGTTTTGTTAAGAATTATTTTGGAGCTGCCTTTAATTGATAAGTCCTTTTGGACCAGAGACAAGTTTATGTTGTCATCAAATGCATGTATGATTGGATGTGGAGAAGAACTATTTCCTATTCTTTCTCATGAATGGATGCAGTAACGAGTAAGAGCTATTAAATCTATTGATAAGTTATCTGATGCAATGTTTTACAACTCTTCCTTTAATGATGAAAATGAATATTTGTGTTATTATGTGATTGGTGATTAGAGTTGAGTGAATTATTTTTCTTACTATTCTTTATCACATGCACGTTTTCTTCTGATAATCTGTATCTCAGTCAGTAATTGGAATATTCACATGGTTAATGTCTTAGTACTAGGCCCGTGGTATATGATCATTGTCTGCATGCCGGGGTGTAAGGGTTATCCCAAACCCAGCCTCTTCTCCAGTAGTTTAAGTTTGTTCCCATTCATTGCCTAGTTGGTTTATACTAACTTTCCATATTATACCAGTCACACCCAAAAAATAAAATACAAAAAAGAGAATGTATGAACCGAAGGAGAGGCCTTCACAAGAAAACGTAAAGCCCATCGATTAATTGGCCGAATCACAATATATAGAGAACCATTCCACTATTAAACGCTGCAGAGTATAATTGGGCCTCGGTGGCAGGTTTGTTTCCTACTGTTGAATCAAAGGGATTTAGGACCCATCAACAGAATTTGCGCTAGAAGGAGGGCTTGAAGAATGAATGGTTGAATACATATTTCACATAATATTTCAGATAGATTGTAAGATTCAGAACACCCCACATGCATGGCTAGTCATTCCCAAGACATCCCACACACACTAATTACTACTGAAATGAGTAACTCACCCTAGCCCGAGGAAGAACGCATGTACTCGGACATAGCTTATGCTCTTCCTCACGAGGAATTAAATCAATTTAGAAGAATCACTAGAGAATACGCCCAACAGATCGGTGCATTGTCCTAAGCTCTGATACTTCCTCGAAGAAAAAAAATAAGCAGACCAGTGGTTGACACCCCTGGCCAGATTTTTTTTCACACAATAGAATACCTAATAGATTTTGTGATCACCGAAATCGAACAACCTCTAAATCTAATCCTTGAAACGCTAGTCGATGACGTCTCTGAGCCAGACGATTTTTCAGAAGAGGAGGATTTTAACTCAGGATCCGAAGATATGGAAGACAACAACGACCATGATGAAGAAAGGGGAAACCCACCATAGAACAATCAACCTTGGTTGGCCATAGACTCTTTGGCCATTCCAGGGAAAATCCATAACCTTCATTGACATCCAGAAAAGTTACTTCCTAATTTTGATCCCGAGACCTTGGGATTGCCTTAATATCATATCAAGAAATTCATACTAGCTATCAGACCGATGAATGTCCAGCATGAAGATGTAGTTTGCAGGTTGTTCCCCTACACTTTCAAGAATTCGGCTTCCACGTGGTATTTTAACTTACCCGTAGGATCCATAACTAGTTGGATGAAATTTCAAAAGGAGTTTTTAGATAAATTTGCAGAAGAGACTACTACGAGAGATCTAATGGCTGAGTTGTTCACTGACACCATGAGTTCGAAAGAAAGGGTCAAAGAATTTAATCAAAGATTTACTACTATCTTAAACAAATTCCAGCTCAAAGCTAAACCTACTTAGGAGTTGCAAATTGAAGTATACGCTAATGCTCTCCCAACTTCTATTTCCATGTTTTTGAAGAGGGCTTCCAAACTAACCCTAGCTGATAATTTTGAAGAAGCCAAAACGATTGAATTCCAAATGAAAGGATGCAAAGAAACTCAGGTCTCCTTAGTCAAGAAAGAAGCTCACCCCCCTCCCTGGAGAGAGCTATTTCTCACTAGACCCCCAGGGAAACAAGCAGAACAAGCTCCTGAAAAGGGAAGTGGGGACATAGAGGACCTGCAGCGCATGGTTAAGAAGTTATATAACAAAATCATTGACATGAAAAGAACCATCGGGGAGGGAAACCAAGGCCAAAGGCCCTATAAACCTTTGTTTAAAAGGAACCCACCGTGTTTTGTCCCTTGGCCAATTTTTGAGGAACCTTGGTCACTTTTTACCATTTTGGGACTTTGACAGGCTATCGAAGGTGGAGCGCAAGTCGAAGCAGAGATCACGGGATCTCCACCCCTTTTTAGGGATTTTTGGATTTTTTTCTTATGTAATGGGTATGGGGATGTCGGCCCATGGGTTTACCCATGCTTTGGCCTATTTTGTAATGAATAAATAGAAGTCTAGGCGATGTAAGAAGTAGTGACTAGTTAGTGTGAGCCATTGGTGCTAAGTGAAAAAGTAGATCTGTGTGATTTGGATTTGTGCACACTGTGTGAGACTTGCAAGGCTAAGTGAAAGTGATTGTAAAAGAATGTGTAAGGCTCTGTGCCTAGATCTACTCGGGGAAGGAGGATCTGGTGAGGTGCACAGATCTCCTATCCTCTACAAATTTGATTTGGAGGCTTTGTGCATGTAAGAAGATTGAAAGAAGCTAATAAAGAAGACAAAGAGTTAGTGGACCTAGCCCCGGGGAGGGGGTGAACCACGTATATCCTGTTTTATGAATGCTTTGTGCTTTATGATTGCTCTCTTATTTATGTGATTCAATTCTTAGTGCGTTGTTAGATGATAGATGAATTTGACATGATAGCTTAGTACTAAATAATGTGAAAAAATGCTAGATCTGATCTCTGTTGGTATGCTTAGTGCTTGAATCCATTGGATCTATGTGAATGTTGTGTTGATTTGTTGTTAGGGTTTAGTTGTGTTGTGAACTAAGGCTGAATATTAACGAACTATAATTACTATGTGCTCTGTTAAGGTGTTACAATCACATATCTGTGTCCCAGCTAAGGTTGCATACATCTGAGTAATGCAACCACCCTTGCCTCTACCTCGGGTGAGACTTCATCTAATTCACAGGTGTTACCGAAAGGGCCGGTAGTTAGGGTTTTGTTGGTGCATTGTTGTAGCGTTGAACCCTGGGTCTGCCCCTGTGCCAACAAATGGTTCCATTGTCGGGACTTGAAACTGTGGTTGCTAGGAACTGAGGAATAAGAAGCTCTATGCGAAAATCTGACCTGAAACTGTAATTACTAAGTGCTCTGTTAAGGTGTTACAAACACAAATCTGTGTCCCAGCTAAGGTTGCAGACATCTGAGTCCTACAACCACCCCTGCCTCTACCTCGGGTGAGACTTCATCTGCTTCGCAGGTGTTACCGAAAGGGTCGGTAGTTAGGATTTTGTTGGTGCGTTGTTGTAGTGTTGAACCCCAGATCTGCCCCTATGCCAACAAATGGGGATGTCGAAGTTGAAAGGACACACGAGGACTTGAGACACCTATCTATACAGGAGAGTAGAGCACCTACACCAGACAGAGAAGAATTATTTCCCTTGAACCCTAATAATACCATCAATAGTGCAAAGTTACTATGCCCAAAGATGATCAGAATCAGAATGGAAAGAGGAATATCGAGACAAATATCACTGGGAAGAAGGCTAGAAATCTCAATAAGAAGAAATCAAAGATAGAAAAGTTACAGAAAGTTCCAGAAGGAACTGTGCAGAAGGAAGGATTCCAGAATCTGAACTTCGTCGAGATACCATTACAAAACAGCATGGAACTTCGCCATGGCGAAGCAATATGACCTTTGGAAGCATTATAACTGTTAGCCCAATGACCCGAATGGTTAGAACAATAGTTATGGCCAGAAATCTCGCCATCAGACCGTTGGGACCGTGCTGTAACAGACAAAACTGCATTAATGAAGGCTTCTCACCCGTTGGAAAGATTTGTTACCTAGTTGTCTACGTATTCCATCGAGCCTTGCACCGAGAAATATTTTCCACCCGTGATTATCTGAGCTCACAGATTAGTTGATTTCATGCAGTGATCATCGAGCTATCACCATCCATCCCATTGCATTGAGTAATTTATCTTCAACCTGAGATAGTCAGCCACGAGCATGTATGCCCGAATAACTTAGCGCAGTTGAAGAGTCTGTGAAGGAGATAAATTACTCATGACTGAAAAGGCAATGTCTATGGGCATTCAAGCTTCATCAACGAGAGGAGTGAAAGCCTCCCCGTCGACTGCTCGCGGATCCGGACCATCTCGAGCTGTGACTGAGAAAAGAACCAAGCATAGATATGACTTGGAGAATGCAAATTTATTACCTTCCATCCTACTTGATTACATCCCACCCCTGGCCAGTGTAGTGAGTCACGACAGTGTCCCGAGGTTCTTCGACTACACCGTTATCACTGCGTATCTCCCGAAGGGGATATGCGTTGTCAGACCACAGCTAGAGAGGATTACAACCTTAAATATTAGTGAATATAACCCGGGAGACCATAAGATCTATGGCATGCTCACACCTCACAAATATCTGACCAAGATGAAGGGAAAGAAGAAAAAAATCATCCCTCAGTCGTGGACCATGAACCTCACATAGTCCACCCTTTTGAATGTAATGAAGATTCCACATTTTGGAAGGCATCAGGAGGTTAACACCTGCGTTAAGCTCCTACTATCATGCTTTCACGATGGCTATATGTGGTTGGACAGATGTATCACTGTTGATCCGGTGTTGATCCATAGGGTCACAGGACTGAGCATGCAAGGACCAGACCCACAAGACTTCTACCCAGGAAAAGATGCAGACCGCACCTTGGCACAAATGATTAAAGAAACATACTATGATGTTGAGAAGGGGACACGAGGATACAAGGTACCCTCCATCCAAAATGGTGCAGTGCGCCTAGCATGGCAATTAATTGCAAGAAATCTAGTAAGAAATAATAGACCCACACAGGTTACAGGGTTTGTCGTTAACCTCGCTGGGAAATGCATGGAAGGCCTACAGATGAATTGGGCGAAGTACCTAGTTAACCAGCTTGAACTGGATTTCCACGAAGCTCATGATCATGGCTATGAGTTTCACTTCAGCTGGCTCCTAATCCTCATTGCATTTACTTCTTAGGAGATGCCAAAAGGTGCGACCTTCCCTGACATTGATCCATTCGAGCCACTCGCTGTGAATTTCACCACGCTCTGGTATTCGAGTGATATGGGAAAGCAATGGCAGTCAAACACAGTATTTCATGCCTACTACCTACAACTTAGGAGGGATTTTGATTCCTTCCCTCATATGACGCCGAACACCCTGGACAGGTTCAGGCCTCTTATGAAGTTCTGTGCAGATAAGCATTTTATTTATATTACTATGCACATTGATGAAAGCAAGAAGAACTACAGTACTAATACAAGATCACTACAGAGGACCTAGAAGAAATCATTAAAGACTGGCCTGCAAAACTCCTTATCCCTCCTGACCCTGCAGATCTGTCTAACCTAGACCTCATTGGAAACCCGGTGTTTACTCACGAAGAGTATGATGCCCCAATCAACAATGGGAAGAAAAAGAAGCAATATGTACAAGAAGTACACAACACATTAGAAGAGACCACTTCCGAGTCACCTAGTGGAGGAGGTGATGACGAAGTGAATAAAGAGGAAAAAGAACGAGAAGAAGATAAGAAAGGTGAAGTAACACTGCCATAGAACCTCCCTGATGACACTGATCCATCTAAGAAAGGGAAGGTTTCCCCCATGAAACCTTCATCGTAGAAGAATTCCAAATATAATAAACCAAAGATGCAGAATGTACTCACGGTCGACGACTTTGACTTCATTATTTCAGGTGTAGGAGATGCCTCAGAAGAGATTTTGCAAAGAAAGAATCAAAACAAGAAGCCATGTACGATAGAATTGAAGTAGAACTAAGAGGTGTACAACAAGCCCTTTATTTGAGCCGCACAGTGTCCACTGCGCCCCCACCCTCAGAAGAACTAGAGTTGGGAGATGAGCCTGCTCAACTCCAAATATTGGCTGATGTGACTGAAGCCTGCCTTCATCGAGCACAAGATGAGAAAGACCAGGCCACATTGGCCCTGAAACAATCACATGAGGAAGTTATAGAGTAATGCAAGATTGCACAAAAGGAGAAGGACGCTCTTCAAGCAAAGTTTGAAGAAGAGAGAGCGAAGATCCAGTAGGAGAAAGAAAAGATGCTCGCGAAGCAGGTCGGAGTAAAAGAAGAAGTCAATAGAGCACTTCGCTATGTGATGGGCTTGGAGTAGAAAGAGGAAGAACCAGTAGAACACCAAGTAGTGCTTCTCGCAGAAACCATCCAACAGCTTCAGCAGATAATCATAGATCTGGAGCTAAGAACAATTCCCAGTACTCCGCAGGATGTGCAAGATCAAAGAGAAGCGACTGCTTGAGGCACAGTTGAAAAAATCAAGGGCCTCGCCATGGAATGTAAACAACTGAGTGATCGCAGTGCCAAAACTTATGAGTGACTCACTGAGGATCATGGATTGAAGGCACTAGAGTCACATCTCCAGGAAGTTAAGCAACAAGTAGAAATAGTACAGGCGCAGTTGAAGCCCCTGTCATCCATTGAGAGGATGAAGAGATCCCAAGAACAACGCACTACCCAGCAACAGGTCCACACCATTTAGAGCAGATTCATGGAAGTAACTCAGAGGCTCCAACCAATACAGGACGAGGCTTGCCAACTATTCACAGAGATCGAAGGCCCAGGAGCGGAACTGGAACAAGTCGTCATTGTAGCTGAACAACACTTAGAGGGACCTGTCAACGAAGCAGTAATCCAAGAGTTCATTGAGCAGGAGGCTGTGGCACAACAACAGGTCGAAGCTGCTCAAGGATTTTGAGGTAGAGCTACCCATATCAGAGTGACTCAGGATGAGTCACAGGTGAATGTTGGGGGCATGTTGGCCCTTGACCAAGTTTTGAGGACCCTTGGTCACTTTTGACCATTTTGGGACTTTGAAAGGCTGTCGAATGTGGAGCACAAGTCGAAGCAGATATCCCTGGATATCGAACCCTTTTTAGGTCTTTTTGGTTTTTGGGCTTATGTAATGGGTATGGGGATGTCAGCCCATGGATTTACCCATGCTTAGACCTATTTTGTAATGAATAAATAGAAGTCTAAGCGATGTAAGAAGTAGTGACTAGTCAGTGTGAGACATTGTTGCTAAGTGCAAAAGTAGATCTGTGTGATTTGGCTTTGTGCACACTGTGTGAGACTTGCAAGGCTAAGTGCAAGCGACTGTAAAAGACTGTGTAAGGCTCTGTGCCTAGATATACTCGGGGAAGGACGATCTGGCAAGGTGCGCAGATCTCATGTCCTCTACAGAGTTGATTTGGAGGCTTTGTGCATGTAATAATATTGAAAGAATCTAATAAAGAAGACGAAGAGTTGGTGGACGTATCCCCAGGGAGGGGGTGAACCACATATATCCTGTGTTATGAATGCTTTTTTCTTTATGATTGCTCTCTTGTTTATGTGATTCAATGCTTAGTGTGATGTTAGATGATAGATGAATCTAACATGATAACTTAGTGTTGAATAATGTGAACAAATGATAGATCTGATCTCTGTTGGTATGCTTAGTGATCGAATCCATTGGATTTGTGTGAATGTTGCGTTGATCTATTGTTAGGGGTTAGTTGCGTTGTGAACTAAGGTTGAATATTAACGAACTGTAATTACTAAGTTCTCTATTAAGGTGTTACAATCACAGATCTGTGTCCCAGCTAAGGTTGCAGACATCTGAGTCTTGCAACCACCCCTGCCTCTACCTCAGGTGAGACTTCATCTGCTTTGCAGGTGTTGCTGAAAGGGTTGGTAGTTAGGGTTTTGTTGGTGCATTGTTGTAGCATTGAAACATGGGTCTTCCCCTGTGCCAACACCATTGAACCTCCCCCAGCTAACTTAAATATCAATTTGGGAAATGTAGCATCTGATTTTTTCTGTACTTATCACCAGGAAAACCACTCTGAAAGAGACTGCCCTCAATGGGTGCATGCCATGAATTTGATGGAAAATCAATTTCTAGATGAGGTCTCCCTGACCGAACAACCAAGCGGTTAAATAATGAATTTTGTTGATCAGGAAAATATTGATCCACCATAAGATGCAACCATGCTGATATGGGATCCTGACCTAATCATGCCTTCCAATGACTTATTTGAGTCTCAAAAACCACCCGCAGAGGTCTCGGTGGTGCAAACGCGAAGTAAGGCTCAACCTGTCTCAAACAACTTTAATACTACCCAAACTTTGGGGGGAATATCAACTCTCGATCACCCGAAAGCATCCATACCCAAGAATCACCCAAATTGGATTAAAACGTAGTTGAAGATTTGAAGAAGTTGAAGGCTAATACATAAGTTATGGACATATGTAGAATCCCTCAGCAAAAAGAGTTCCTGCTACAAGCTTTTAAATCAATAGAAAACCCTACGACAAGCAATGATCAGGAAAGAAATATAACTCCCACAGATCTGGTAAATAAACCAAATTTAAACGCCTTCTTGGAAGATAAGAAGGGAAAACCTTTTGTCCCACCGTTCATTTTAACGTTTGAAGTTTTCAACATGAACCTCCACAATTGTTTGGTCTATTCAGGAGCATATTCTAATGTTATGCCCTTATCTATTTGAAAAAAAATAAATTCCGTCCCTCTCAAAAGCGATAAACATGTAATACAACTAGACAGAACCCAGGTCAAAGTCATGGGAGAACTCAAAGATGTAATGATCAGAACAGAGACACATCCCAAGTTTGTGCAAGTGATTGACATCATTGTGGTAGATATACCAGAAGCTTATGGGTTACTACTAAGCTGAGATTATTCTATCAAGTTAAATGGATTTAGTACATATTGGACACACCTTTGGCTACCGTTGAAGGGATACAAAAATATGATCAAAATTGATAGAGAAAGGTATCTGAAACATACTATCACTGACCTAGAAACCCTAGACGAACCCTCATCGACATATTTCCCTGTGCTAGGTAAATATTCCTGTGATTCCTACTTCAGGAAATTATCCCCTCTTTCATCTGATGTCCCTCTCACTCAGAACTCTGAAATGATTTTTTAGGTGGAGTTGTAGACAGCGGCAGAAGAAACCCTCTTCTACCAAGAACCTGTGTTAGAAATCACAGAAATAGCAAGAGGAAAAGAGGAAAGTACTAGGGAAGGGGAAGCCGACACATGTCTCCCACAAGTTTGGACCCTATATTTTGATGTATCTAAATCGCATGAAGGGTCAAGGGTAGGGTGTATTCTCATTGATCCTAAAGGTAAACAACATTTCCTATCTTGTAGACTAGAATTCGAATGCACAAATAACATTGTCGAGTATGAAGCTTTAGTACATGGGATAAAGAAAGCCATAGAATTAAACGATCAAAGATTAAAGGTTTTTAGAGACTCTGAAATCATTGTCAGACAGATAAGGAATACTATACATTGCAATTCTCCACACCTGAAGAATTACCAACAGGAAGTGCACAAGCTAATAGAACATTTTGAAGCTTTCAACATTACAACAATTCCCAGAGCAAAGAACATTCTTGTTGATTCTCTGGCCACCACTGCCTCAAGGCTATCACCTATAGAGGATTATGAAGCTTCTTAGTTCACTTTAGAAATATTATATAAACCCTCGGTGCCCAAAAATATTTCTAATTGGAAGGTTTTTTAGGGATATGAACAGATTATAAACTTTCTTACCAATCAAGACAATTTTAAATATTTGGCCATTGACGATGAAGCATTCCAGGAACAGTCGACGGAAACCGACCTTCATGTAAATCAGTCTATCAACAAATCAAAGTCCCATGCGATACCGAAGGGGATATCCAACCTAGAAAACCTTTTTTATCTAAAGGACCGATTTAAGGGGCCCAAAAACGCTAAGACCAGTAGTTCATGTCCCATGCATGAAACTATAAATCTCGGAACCCCGGAAAACCCAAAAACTATAAACCTCGACAAATCCATATCTAAAGAGGAAAGGAAGGCCTATCTAAAAATCTTCAGACAGTATCAATATGTCTTTGTGTGGTCCTACCGAGATCTGAAAACTTATGATACCTGTATCATTCAACACACTATCCCGTTAAAACCTAAAGGGAAACCCTTCCAACAAAAGATCCAAAAGTATCACCCTTCCCTGGAACCTCTCATGTGTCAGGAGTTAAAGAAACTGTTAGATGCCAAAATTATCTTCCAGGTTAGACATTCTGCATGGGTAGCTAATTTGGTTCCTGTAAGGAAAATGTCTGGGGAGATCTGCCTATGCGTAGATTTTATAAACCTCAATAGAGATTCAGAAAAGGAAAACTACCCAGTCCCTCCAATGGAGCAGCTCTTGCATACTGTGTCTGGCTCTGACATTTTCTCTTTGCTGGATGAATTCTCAGGTTACAACCAAGTTCTAGTTTCAAAGGAAGATCGTTTAAAAACTATTTTCCGAACCAAGTGGGGAACTTTTTCTTACAAACACATGCCCTTTGGTTTAATCAATGCAGGAGCGACCTTCCATAGGGCCATGGACGTAGAATTTTAGGGACTAATCAAAAAGTGTGTAGTAGTTTACTTGGATGATGTGACTGTGTATTCGAGGAAAAAATAAGATCACAACCAACTCTTAAACCATATTTTCGAAAGGTGTAGGAAATACGGTATATCCATAAACCCTAAGAAAACTATTTTCGATGTCGAGGAAGGTAAGCTGCTAGGCCACATTATATCTCAATTAGATATTCACATAGACCTAGAAAGGATTAAGGCTATAAATCAACTTCCATTGCCTCACAGCAAGAAAGCGATGCAGTCATTCTTTGGGAAAATTAATTTTGTGAGAAAGTTCAATTCCGATTTCGCGGAAACTATCAAACCCTTACAAAAGATGATTCATAAAGATGATGAATTTAAGTGGGATGATGAACGAAAGAAGGCCTTCAGTGATATTAATACCACTATATCCCAAGCCCCCATGTTGTGGAGTCCTAATTTCAACAAATATTTCTTCCTCTATACTTTCGCCTCCGATCAATCGTTACCCGCAGTTTTGACTCAAAAGGATGATAACAACAACGAGGCTTCGGTGTCGTTCATGAGCACTAACCTCCAACGAGATGAACTGAATTATCCTACTATAGATAAGCATGATTATGCAGTTTATAAAGAAGTAAAACATTTCATATCTTACATCCTCAAGAACCATACCAAAGTAATCATGTCTCACCCCGCAGTCTGATCCCTATTTACTCAACAAGAGATGGGGGAAAGAAGAGGGAACTGGATGTAAGTAGTCCAAGAATTCGATATAGATATAAAACATGCTAAACTAGTTAAAGGACAAGGGTTATGCAAATTTCTAGCTGAAGCTCAAGACCAAGTAAATGAATACTCCGGATGGGAGAATGAAATGGAATTATGGTGTGGTGAAGCTTCGTACATTTCCCCAGGGAAATTGTCTTGATATGAGAAATTGACTTATCTCCTGCATCATGGGACTTGCCCAGAAGACCTAAACCCCAGGGAAAGGAGAGCTCTTAGGTTAAAATATGCACAATGTCGCCTCATAAATTTGGTACTCTTCCAGGTTAATTATGATGGGGTACTTTTAAGATGCCTCGAATGTGAAGATGCGGACAAAGTTCTGAAGGAACTCCATGACGGCCTTGTAGGTGGACATTTTGCAGGAGACACTACCACCCATAAGATACTGAGAGATGGCTATTATTGGCCCACTTTGTTCAAAGACACTCACACTTACTCTAGAAATTGTAAGACTTGTCAAATAAGCGTTGGGAGAGAGAAGAGAGCAGCGATCCCACTCCAACCGCTAATCGTTTCTAGGCCTTTTGAGCAATGGGGGTTAGACATCATAGTAGAAATTACACCAATATCTTCAAAACAACACAAGTACATACTTACTTCCACAGATTACTTCACGAAATGGGCATAAGCCATTCCTCTAACATATGTAAACGAGAAGGTGGCAATCCAATTCATAGAATAACAACTAACCACAAGGTTCAGTGTCCCTTCTATTCTTGTTTTCGATAAAGCAGCTTATTTTTCTTCCACCTTATTAACAAAGTTTTCACTAGACAAAGGAATCATAATTAGATACTCTAAAAATTATTATCTACAGGGAAACGGAGTGGCAAAATAAACTAATAAGAACCTAGTAAGGATATTGAAGAAAACGGTTGTAGATAACCAAATGAATTGGCATAATCTACTCCACAACACTTTATGGGAAGATAGAGTTACACCCAAGGAAGATATAGGAAATTCCCCATACATTCTAGTATACGGACATGAAGCCATTCTCCCAAATAGACTATATCTCCCATCTCTTCAACTTTCTCAGGAGTCCGGGGGGCATCCCTTATCAACCTTACAACAAAGAATTGACACCTTGTTCATGTTAGAAGAAGAAAGGGAGAAAGATAAATCAAAATCCATAGCCCACCAACAGATCGTTAAATGATGGTTTGACAAACATAAGGATAAGGAGAAGAATTTTGAAGTAGAAGACTTAGTCTTGAAATGGGATAGAGCAAATAAACCTAAAGGCAAACATTCTAAGTTTCAAAATATATGTCTTGGACCTTTTTAGGTGGCTGAGAATATTGGGGTAGGCACTTATCGGTTAAAGAATCTAAGGGGGGAACCTGATGCCCTCCCAGTGAATGGCCAAGCCTTGAAACAATACTTGCATTTTATATATATATTATGTTTTGCGTGCATATTTTCATGATTTTGTGTCTCGCCAGGTCGATTGTGAAATGCATTTTTTGTTTTCTTTTGCTATTTGGACTTCTGTGCTTTTTAGGATTGTGTTTAGAAAGAAAATGGTTGACCCCAAATCATGCAACATAGAAAAATCTCTTCCTAACTCGTCGCTCACATACAAACATGAGAAGCGTTGGGGAACCTGCAATTGTTTCAAGGGGCTCTCTATCTAACCTGCCCAGATGAACAACTTTGGAGAAATGTTAGAAGTGTTTTCTTAATGGTTTAGTAAGACCTTAAGGAAAGGAAGGAAAGATGGAGAGGACTACATGCACCTCAGAGACATAGCTAGTAAGTTTCACTTTAACCATCTCATCTTGCAAAATAACAGACGTTATCCTCTCCCACTCACTCAGGGAATTCTGCTGAAATAAAAGTTAACTATATCAAATGAGCGTACAATTGAGGAGGGTATGCAGATATCTTCGTAGGGGATATGGACGCTCTCTAGCAGCATAGCAAGGTCTGTGACGTCGGGGTGACTCCGTCGGGGCTATGGACGCTCGCTGGCAGCAGAGCAACACCATAGAAAATAAATAAAGGTAACTAAGGTTCCATGCCAGTGAATTCTCTACTAGACTCTTGTCAAAAGAGGGCGTGAGTCAGGGTTATAGGAAACGAAGGAGGAATAAAGTTTGAAAACCCCATAGGAGGACCCGGAGGCATCAACTAGAGAAATTCAATTGCAAGGGTAAAAGGGGCTCTGATTTAAAACCAGTTAAGTTCTCCACCAGTTTTTACATCACGTGAGCCCGAAGGAGGAACAAAGATTCTGCTTTCTCCCAGTAAGTCGCCATTTGTTGAGAACTCAACACACCCTAAAAAGCCTATGTCGAATTTTACTTTTTTGGTACAACTTGATATTTTTCACTGTCTAATTCAACTTCATTATGAAAAAATGTTGCCTTTGCTTATCATTTTTTACTCTCATTAAGTCTTCCAAAGTTTGCTTGAATATATGAAAACTCATGAATTAAAAAAGACTTAACGCTTAAATAAGGAATCAACAGCAAAAACATGATGCTCGACGTGCTCAAATATTCGACATCGGAAGGAATTAAAGGATGAAATAAAATCACTCAAAGAAAACCGTAGTCGTCGAGCATCTATCTTCATCGGCATTGGCAAACGGATTTTTTCTTTCACGACAAGCATCACACAAGGATATCTCCGACAACCGACAATCGATCCCTGTCGACGTCAGTAAAAGGAGAAAAGAATAAACATTAAATGAAGAAAGTAATGATATCGTTGATAGAGGATACCCGGCGCACTTAGAAAAATCGTAGAATATCGAATCGTGATGAACATCCGAAATATGATAAAGTTTTTCTCCGATAGCCAACTTTCGAAATGTTTTCGACATCGACAATCCTAGGTTTAGTTTAGAGCACATAATTTGAATAAAGTCCCGAGTCCGACCAATACCCATGAGCTAGGTCATCGGTCTTCAATGCCAAGTGTCCCGAGCCAATTGTACCTCATCAGCATCATACGAAGAAGTCGATCGACGTCGAACTTTTTTCACAGAAGAGTATAAAAAATAAAAAAAATCTCATAACACCTTGCCGATCCCTGCTCCACCCACTAGGAAAGCGACACGATGGGACATTTTAGCGCTAGATACATTGCAATCCAGAGCATCAAAGGGACTAATTAATTCCAAATCTCACATTAGTTTCTAATTTGTGCACGAATCAAAAGGACCGTTTGAATCTACTGATACAACACGTCACCCTGCATGCCTCTGCCATCAACCCACTATGAATTAAATTGTAGATATTTGGTGGTAGATTCGTTTGATTTTCACTCATCACCCAAATTAATTGGTCGATACGGCTAATAAGTTCTTCCCCGTTAAATCTTCTTAAGCCATTGTAAACAAGATCATTCTTCATGCAAATGATTTTTAAAGCATCTAGAGGAGCAAGATGAACAATTCAAAATCTTCCAAGCCCCCCGTGACTATCAAACTACAAAGTTTAGCAAGCGTTACAGGTATGTACCAGTCTAGATTTTCTGTGTTTTCACTTCAGATATACATTAATATCTAATATCACTCTGTGCACATGCCCTAAAATATTTTATTTCATTTTGCAGGAACAATTCCTCCAAGAAACACAAACCCTAGGCGATCTCCAAGAGTGCCTAGGATAAAGGAACCATAGGTGGGAGAAGGATTGTCCCCAGGGCCAACAAAACAATTAGAATTTTCTCCTAGGTCGGAAACAGTTATTAGAACATCCACCAATAAGGTTTTCACTCAACCTTCGGCCTTTAGAGACACATAGGAAAACATAGGGGGCAAGGCGGTACTCCAGCACTGGAGAGAACTCTTCAAGAAGATCAGTCGGGAAGAATTCCCAGAATATACCCCGCACAGCGACCCCGACATGAGAAAGCTCGACGATGAAGTTTTTCCAAATATCCGACTGTCATACCTGCACATGGTAGTGAGAAGGACCCCGTTGTTCCCCTGTATAGAACTGCCACAATGGCTCATCAACCACACAGAAGTGTCTGATCAATGAAGACAATGGCGAGTGCATCAGGGTTTTCCTTCTGGTAGAGGTGCATAATTTTTACAAGCTCAGAGACCTAGAAGAGAGACTGAACACCAATTTCGTCGTGAACTTTTATGAGCACCATGAAACTGACCGGGTGATGGCTTCATGGTGGAGAGAGGATAAAAAGTACACCAATCGGACCTCCGACTGGTACCAAACGACTAACTAAGGGAGCCATATATCTATCTAATGGCCCTCATCTCTCGGTTATATGGGGAGAAAGATTGCTCCAAGTTTTCAAGGCTTCAATGCCTCTATCTTATACTATATGCATTTCTGGGAGAGGTTTAAACTAGGGTGCCATCATTTCCAAGAAGTTGAGCATTCACATACAACATGCTCAGACGTCAAAAGAAGGAGAGACTCCATCCTTCTACATGGCTTCTTATTTATTGGACGTCATCTGCGCTAGAAATTTTTTTACTGAAATGAACTTAAGTTGGCACGTCTCATAACTCCTGGTCCATGTACATTTCAATGTCTTACGGGAGAACAAGTAAAAAAATCCTACTCACTCATATGCGATGAATTCATTGCACACATTTATTTCATTCTTTTCAAGAAAGAGTGTCCAAGACCATCGGTTGCGGCCAAAAAGATGATATCAAAGGTTGGCCACTGGTATTCGGATGAATGTGATACCTACATTAGGGTTTTTGGGGCCACCGAAGCACCTCATATCCTACCTGTGTATGTTTCTAATCGACTAGTAGTAGGGGAGATATGCTACCAAACTATTCTACAAGGCTACGATGATAATCTGGTGAAAGATAAAAAGCGGGAATTTATACCTTATGGATTCCATATAGGTTTCTACCTAGTAAAAGACATAGCTCAAGCCAAGTAGGAAGGACTGAGCCAATTGGAGTTTTGATTCTAGACCGGACGTTTCCACAAACATGAACCAAGGGGTTTAGTCTTGAAGTATGCATCGCAAGTGTCATCCTACTGGCCATATGCCCATGACAAATTAGAAGATGAGGTCTTCACCAAAAATGCCCAAGACTAGGAGGATGTGGTGGCAAGGATGGTCGACCCCATAATGACCAAGTTCAAATCTATGAGCCTAGATGAACATGAAGCAATCATAGAACAATTGGCTCAAGGATCCCTCATGTCCAGGGAAGACAGGATGACTGAAGTAGCAGTAGCCCCCCTGGTAGCGACAGAAGTAGCAGAAATTCCTCGGGTAACCCTAGTATAAGACAAAAGTTCCCCCGAGGCTCAAGACACACAGGACAGAGTGTTACTCATGACAAAAAATGCACAACGGATAATGGATCAACTACAAAATGACCTGGACATCATAAATATGCCAAGGCTCCCTGTCGACAACCTAGATGAAAGCTAGACGAGACCAAGCGGCCCTGAATTCATAGACCTTGATGAAATTACTGGGTTAGATGACCCTGAATTCACAACGCCACCGGATGGATCACCGACAGACGTTTCGGCTCAACCAAATAATGTCGAATAATCATAGAGGACTGATGCATCAAACCCCTTAAGTGAGATGATAAAGATATATGACGACATTGAAATCCCAGAGGCATCTCTTAGGACCCTTGTGCATATAGAAGAAGACAAGGGACCTGATAAAACATCTTCTCTCGTTCCCGATGCTCAAATTCAAGAGGTCCCACAAAAAGAGAAAGCAATCGTGAGTTTCCTAGACACTAAGATGCCTGATGCATCGGAGACCCAAACAGACAGTCTAAAGGACGAGTAAGGGTTGGACGACTAAAAGGAGGAACCCTCGCAACAAGAAATTGGTGCTTCAATAGCTGATGAACAAGTAAGTATCGAGTCTATCCCCGACGCCTCTATTTCACTTAGTACTCAAACCCCTAATGAGAAACAGACAAAAGTCGGACCTTCGAAGCACAATGAGGAAGTTCAGAAACCCAACCTTGAACAAGTATACACCAACGAAAGTCTGGGAAGCACACTCACATGGGGGGATCAGCAGATTCCTAAACTCGTGGACGAAGTAGCCGACATACGTGCCATAGTTTATGATAAGAAGAAGAAGGCTATCGCCTAGAAAACCACCAAGAAGAGGAGGATCACTTTAGATCGCTCCATCCTCATCACTACCAAGGAACATCTGATCAACACAGAACATGCTAAGACGTTTGAACTCATCAGCGCAGGGATGGAAATTATAGATGCCACCCTAGACAGAGATAAAAGAGATGAAAAGAATTTGGTCACCGCTTTAAAGGAATTGGAACATTTGCGCCACTTGGCGAAGTATTACCAGGACACCACACATGCCACCTTGCACCTAAGGAATGAATTCAAGGGGGCCTACAACAAGTTCATAGGTGAGCGACACTTATTCACAGCAAGGATAGCCGAGCTCAAGGAGAACACCCCCATGACGCTTTCAACATGCAAAGATATGGAGTGGTGGTAAGAGAAAGTGCAATAAGCCATAGAGAGAGTTGACTACATTGGTGCAGTCCAACAGGGTTGAGACAAAGAAGAACACAACATTCGGGTGTTGAAAGAAAGTAGTCTTGATCTCATACATAAATCAGCTGAGTACTGGGAAAAATGGCTCGGGAACCACACCGAGAAATCCAAGAGAAATGGGCTAGGTGTGAGAAAAATTGGGTGAAAATCAACAAGGCAATGAAGGATATCGGACTCCCCGAGTTTGGCATGCTCGATGACTTCAACGACTTGCGTGACATAGTCAAATCTCACATCGAGCAAGACTCAGCATGGGCCAAAAAACTAGCAAAGGTGATAGACACAACGTCGGGTCAAGTGCGACATTTTATGGAACACCCGATCAAAGCTCGGGCTATGCTGCAACAGTTAAGTGCCAGTCTGGTCAAGTATCGGGCACATGCGGTTGAGATCAGAGAGATTTGCGCATCCCCAATGGAACAACATAGATTCCCATATGCCAATACCTATGAGGAGTTTTTCATCCAGTGGTCAAAGTACGAGAAGAGTCACCCTTTTAAAGTGATATCTTGAGATGACTCTTAGACAAATTGATAGGAGAGAATGCCACGTGGCGAATTTTGTTTTTCTTATCTACACTTTAGCCATTATTTTCAGTTAATTTTATGTTATAAATAAGAGCATCGACCGATTAGTTAAGGGTCAATGGTTGTTGCAAGAAACTCTCATTTATGGTTTTGTTAAGAATTATTTTGGAGCTGCCTTTAATTGAGAAGTCCTTCTAGACCATAGACAAGTTTATGTTTTCATCAAATGCGTGTATGATTGGATATGGAGAAGAACTATTTCCTATTATGTCTCATGAATGGATGCAGTAATGAGTAAGATCTATTAAATCTATTGATAATTTATCTGATGCAATGTTTTACAACTCTTCCTTTAATGATGAAAATGAATATTTGTGTTATTATGTGATTGATGATTAGAGTTGAGTGAATTATTTTGCTTACCGTTGTTTATCACATGCATTTTTTCTTCTGATAATATGTATCTCAGTCAGTAATTGGAATATTCACATGGTTAATTTATTAGTACTAGGCTTATGGTATACGATCATTGTCTGCATACGAGGGTGTAAGGGTTATCCCAAACCCAACCTCTTCCCTAGTAGTTTAAGTTTGTTCCCATTCGTTGCCTAGTTGGTTTATACCGACTTTCCATCTTATACCAGTCACACCAAAAAAATAAAATACAAAAAAGAGAATGTACGAACTGAAGGAGAGGCCTTCACAAGAAAATGTAAAGCCCATCAATTAATTGGTCGGATCACAATATCTAACCATTCCACTATTAGACGTTGCAGAGTCTAATTGGGCCTCGATGGCGGGTTTGGTTCCTGCTGTTGAATCAAAGGGATTTAGGACCCATCAACACTTCCCATACCAGAGATATTTTATGATAAAGAGTTCCTGGAAAATTTTAATCAAGAGGAATGTGCGCAATATTATTTACAATTGCCACGGTTAATCAAAGATTGGTGGGATGATGAGAATAAGTTTAAAATTGATACCTTGGGTAAATATGCTACTTCTTCCTGCAAAGCATGGGAATTATATGTCGCCACCCTAATGTGACAATTATATCATGAAAAGAACCCTAATAATTTCAAATTAGAATGGGTTCCAATTATGCAAAGAGTAAAGCCCCCGGGGGGGCAGCTTAATTGGCAAGTGCCGTGAAAATGAAGTTCCATGAGGTTTCGAGTTCAACTCCCCCCGACTTACAATGTGTGCCACATAAGGGGCATCGTGGGCACACCTGGAGGTTATAGTGGTAGCAGTTGGATAACACGTCCACGTGTAACGCGAGCACGTGCCCAACTAGTTGTTGATTCCGCCAGACACAAAAAAAATAAAAATAAAAAATAAAAAATTATGCAAAGAGTAATTAGTGGTTACAGCTTCAATTGGGGCACTATTCCATCAGATAACCTTTACAGGCACATTGAATTTTTTCTTAAGCTAAAAGTGGAAGGACGATCCCCTCCATTTTATATGTCAGCTTATATAATGGATGCAATTTTCTTTCATACTTCTTTTCCTCAAATGGGTTGGAAATGGACTCCAAGTTGTGTAAAACTTATTCATATTTATCATTCTAAGCTATTTGAAGAAAATGCCAAGGAGCATTTTTATGAAATATGTCATCATGTTATTATTCCTCTTCACCAAGCATTCTTCGATTTTATATAACCCAAGATCACAGAGCAAGCTATGCACAACTTAGATCGAATTGGTGATTGGTATATTGAAGAAACATTTTCCTATATCAGGGTTTATGGGTGTAATGCTCCTCCTCATGCCTTGCCTAAATTTATGCCCGACAGACTTGTTTGTAGAGAAATAGTCTACCAAACAAAAATTACAGGTATAACTAAGGAATTACATGCTTTATCCAAGATAATTTGGCCTACTTTTTCTATGCATATAGGCCCATATTCTCTTTCAAGTGTAATCCATGCCAAAATAGAAGCTATGGCATTGGAAGATATCAATTTGTCCTCTATTGAACTTAAGAGGAATAACCCTTTAAAAATTTTAGATCAATATTTCTTTCTTATTGGTGTAAAGAGATATTTTCATGAAGAATCACCTCATGATAATATTTTCAGGAGAGTTATGCATTATCAAGAAGTTTTCATAAAATGCAAGGCCTTCCTAAGCATGCACTTGATGGTTTCTTAAATTTCTAGAAGGAAAGGAGGATTTTCCTCCCATTGATCCTCCAACAAGAGTACACAAAACAATCTCCTAGGACTCAACCAAAGACACAATTTACGGTATCTTAGATAGACAAATCAATAGAAAAATCTTGTCAAATGCTCAACCCTTCCCAACAACAAATGGAATCCCAACCAAACTAGAAAATTTTTGAGGTAATTTTAGAAGTACTATCAGAAAAAATATTAAAAGAAAAAATCATCCAACAGATAGAATAGAAGAAGTTACATGTTGAGTCTCTTTTATTTGAAAATATTCAGCAGAGATAGTCACAACACAAAGAGAAAATTTCTACAAGTCATACTCTGACAGGACCAACAAAGATATAATCTTCACTTTAAAACTATGGTCAAGGTCTAGAGATTCCATACAAAAATACTCAAAATCAAGAGCATGGAAGTTTGGTGTCTTTATCAGTTTCCTCAGTCACACCTATGGCCAGTATTCCTGGGATTTCATTCCTAAATCCTTTATATGTTGATTCATTGACATCGATTGAGGAGGAAGATCCTCCTACAAAATTTTTCTTTAGTAAGAAGAAGAGAAAAATTATAAAAGGTAGGATTCAAAAGAAGAAAACGTGTCAGGTGAATGAACCAAAAACAAAAAAAAAACAATTTGTGATGGTTCTGGACAAGATGATCAACAACTTGCAAGAGATTTGGAAGATTCCATGGGAGATTTTGCATTAGCCAACATTTGGTCAATAAATAATTTAAAGCAAATAATTCAGCATAAAAATGATGAAATAATTCTTCTTCAAGACAAATTGAAACAAAAAGAAAAACTCATTGAAAAGTAGGTGGGACTCAAAATTTCACAAGAACAACAAGCACACTTTAAACAGATGCAAATCTTGGAAGAACAATTGAGAGATGAGATTAGTCGAGTTCAATAATTTCTCTCCGATTTTGTAAATGAAAAGAATGTTCAAATCACACGACTACAAACTCAAATTCAAAGTTTAGAGAGTGAAATGATTGATGTTGAGTAATTTAAGCATCATCTTTACATGTTAATGATCAATTAAGACAAGCACATGTACACTTTTGTCATATTATGGGTTGTGTTTTAAATCAATGAAGTATGATAAATGATTTTTGAAAAATCATTTCAAAAAATGAGGTTGAGTTAACAGATGTCCAAATAAAATTCATGGATTTAATATTATGTCAAAATGAGGTTAGTTCAGTGACCCAAAACTCATCCTAGACCTTTGAGTCAGAGAAACTAAAAGGAAGAATTGTTATAGAATCTTGGAAACATAATCTACAAGAAGCTAAAAGGTTAATAAAAGAGGCAAGAGAAGCATGTAGTTCAACATTAAATCCAACAATTAACATAGTGGAAGAAATTGACATGCCTTAGGTTCAATTCACCAATCAAACAACTAAGATAACAGATGTAATTGTTGAAGTGCAAAGTCACACGAAAAAATATGATGACAAAATTGCAATGTTATTCAAGGTAAATCTTGATGCCATCAATCAATTTCTGGTCGAACCATAAAATTGTTATGTCATATCCAATCAAATTTCTGCCAGGATTCAAGAATGTCTGCTAGCTATGGGGAAGAAAAGGTCTTCAACTATGAAATAAGATCAAATCCAGAAGCCACTAACTTCATTTCTAGAATATTATAAATCTACTCAAAATGGAAGGGACATTTGGAGGCTCGTGAATCAAACAAGGGATCAGTTGAGGACTAATTCCAGGAAGGCCAATAATTTTAGCCCAAGACCTTAAAGGTCTTATTTCTATATATGTTTTTAGTCTTTTAGTTAGAACAGAGTGGGAATATATTTTTGACTTGTATTTTTTGTAATATTATTTCTAGACATTTTCAAGAACCTGGAAAGGGTTCAATTTTCAAGAAAAAACACGTGTACACTATTGTCAACACTATTTTTGAGAAATACAGAGCCACTCAATGATTTTGTGATCCATATACTGGAGATATTAGTATGGTATTGTTATTCATGCATTCATCTGGTATTTTATTTTGAAATTCTCGGTCATTCATTTATTTCAATCTATTTAAGATTAGTGAGTATTACTTATTGTTTTCACTATTGTTAATCAATCGAGTATATTCATTATGAAAATATTTTTATAATTGAGTTAATGAATGATGCAATATGAATATTGTAGTTGGAATAATTTACTTTAAACTTTTTATTTGAAAATTGTCCTACTACAAAGGTTTCTAAATATTGTTTAAATGTGATGAACGGTTTCCCTTTTTAGACAGACATCATTTTTTAGTCATATTTTAATTAATTAATCTCCCGAGATAGAATATTTCAAGATTAGAATAGAAATATATTAGTTCATTTATTTTATGCAAGTAGGATTTAGCAAAGCTTCAAGTTAAGTCTCCTTTCTAGGAGAAAATCCCCTAAGTGGCAACCGAGCCCACATACCGATGATGATCGCCATCCCAAACAAGTATAGGCCTAATTGGGGCCTTGATCAGGTGGTTTCTCCATGTTTATTGCCAATATTTTTTCAAGGAATCGACAGTACCACCACAATCTCACCATTATGTACTAAATGTTCTTGGGGTTTTCATAGTGGAAAGAGGTGCCATGGGGAATCTCCTCTTGAAGGGGATGCTGGAATGTCCTAGGGGGGCCTTCAAAAAGTTTTTAATAAACGGTATTTTTCTTTTCAAATTTATACATGAATACCTAGAAATAATAGTTTTCCAACAACATACATTACTTAGAAGCACCAAAGGCATGGCCTTTAAGTGAAATAAATGATGGGTGTAAATTTTAGGTGTTGGATTACTGAGAGGGGGGGTGAATCAGTAATAGAGAAATTTAATCATTTTTAACCATATAATCCAAGTGTTATATTAATGTAGCATTATCATCCAATAATTGCAGAGTAAATGAGAAATGAACAAATGAACAATCATACACATACACAGTACACCCATTTTTTACGTGGAAACCCAAAGCGGGAGAAAACCACAGAATGATTTTTCTTATATGTCTTGAAGAATTACATTCATTGGAAGCACCAACTTCCTTTGTTTTCCAGCTGCAACTAGAAGGAGGCTCCAACCCCTTAGTTTCTCAGGATACAACCTAAGGGAAGCTCCAACTCCCCAATTCTCTGGCTACAACCCCCTATGTTCTCCGGCTACAACCGGAAGGTGGTAACAACCACCTATCCTTGCCCCATCCAACCACCCTGACGTATAAGTAGAATGATGGAACCACTGTCACACTATCACTATGAGATATATTGCTGAAAATCTATACCAATAACTTGAACCATGCATCAACGATGCATCAACCTATACCTCAACTTGTACCATAAAAAAGTGTATCAACCATGCACCAACCTATACCAACCAACCTGTAACCAGCCTGTACCATAAACAAGTGCATCAACCATGCACCAACCTGTACCTCAACCTGTACCATGAACAAGTGCATCAACCATGCACCAAACCTATACAAATAACCTGTCACAACAACTTGTCCAAACAACCTGTCTCATCAATTTTATCAACCAAATCATATCTACTCACCAAGATCAATCACCAAGACAACTCTCAAAGATGTGCATCAACCAAGTATAACAAAACAACTCATAATCATCAGTAAGATAAATATGTGCTTCTACTAATAGAAGTATGCTACATCATCCATAAACCATGTGTCAACAATACTACTAATAAGTGTCTCCAACCATGTACCAAGAATGTACCAATCATGTATCAACTACTCATCAATATGTACCAACATCATCAACTATACACCTCATGTATGTGCCAACTCATCAACTACTTTTCTCAACCATGTACCTAACATGTACCTCAACCAAATGCCCTCATCAATTTCATCATCCAAATATGACTTGTAACTCTGTAATAGACCTGGTGTATATGATCACATTCCTGCAAACCTTCCTTAACTTTAACAACAAGAGACTATCATTTTCATCAAACTTTTCTTTAGTCTCACATGCCTAGTTTTGGATTAGTCAACAACCCTAACTTGAAATAATCATAAATTTGTACCTGTACTAAATAAAGATATGAAACCGATATACAATTTTCTTCAGTGTGTTTTATTCAATTACTCAAGGTGTCACTACTTGGAACCTCTCATAAAATGAGTTATAGAACTAATGGCATACCTTGCTGAATTTTATCTTGTTCTAGAGAGCGACCTTGTAGAGCGTGCCCCACACAAAATATTTTTTGAATCGATATGAAACTGTTATAAAACATACTAAAGATTGTACTCTAACCAAAAAATTTGGTCTTACTGAATTTGGATATGTTATGAAGAAGATATGATGTTTTTACCCAAAACACCTGTTTTAGACTAGTTTCAGGACTAGCCACAAACCCTATTTTCCACGGGGTGTAACTCCAAAAATACAACGACCCACAAGTTGAAATTTTTATCACAACTACTTGGATATGTTTCCTCAACGACCTCCAAATTTCGCGGTCTGAATCATTCTATAAAAAAGTTATTGTGAAAATGGTGAGATGACCTGTAAATAACATACCTTAGAAAACATCATTAAAAGAATTCATCCTCCCTTGAATTTATCAAAGATACTTGGATATGTTTCCCCAATGGAATAGAAACTTCATAGTTTTAATTGTTCTATAAAAAAAATTATTGAGAAAATGGTGAGATGACCTGTAAATAACATACCTGAGAAAGCATCATCAAAATAATTTATCCTTCCTTGAATTACGGCCTTCTTTTCTTCACCTTCCCTCAGAAATTCGGCTTATATATCCTTTGGTTACCTCAGACACTTATATATATTCAATATTCTCAATTGTTATGTAAAATGAGAGAGCCTTGTCTCTTATTTATACTCTCCAAGTAGCTTCCTTAAAAACATCTCCCATGTCATTTTGCCCACTTTCCTTATTTTAGAGTTAACCCACTTTTGATTTCTCCATTAAATTTATTATTGAAATAATTTATTTTGTATTCAATTTAAATTATAATACACTCATCACTTCACTTTATTATTTACCTTTTAAAATATCTTAAACCACTTTGACTACTTTGACCTTTTGGGGCTTCTAGATGACATATGAGGGTCCTCCAACTTCATAAGGCCATAACTCTCAAACCATGAGGAGTTATGTGACGTTCCACATAACACCAAAAATGGAATGACATTTACTATCCATATAGAATAGTATTACCTGAAAATATATCAAAACTCATATCGTTATCCATCAAACAAACTTGGGTCCATTACCCAAACCTGGGTTCTCCAACTTCTCATGGTTGTAACTCTCTAACCGTGAGGAGTTATGTGACGTTCCACATACCACCAGAAATGGAATAACAAGCATTATCCATCTAGGATAGTTTCACTGAAAAATTCACTGACCTTCATCTCCTTATTCCACAAATAAGCATAGGTTCTCTAGCCATACTTCTAGGATAACTCAATCTGCAAAGCGTCTTCCCATGAGGGATTTCTCCATAAGGGGGCCACTTTGGGGTTCATCCATTTGTACTTATTATCATCCATGCCAAGACAATAGAGTCATCTTTACATCAAACAAACTTGGGTCCATTACCCAAACCTTTGTGCTACTAGAATTCACTATCATACTTTCTCCAAGGGTTGCCATCAATCACTAAGGGTTGACATCAATCTACAATATCACTCTCCAATAGTTGACATCAATGACAACCAACAATACATACCAACTATCCATCAACATAATCCAACTGTCTGACAATATTCCCCTTTGGCATTGATGGAAACACCAACATTGATGGCAACACTTAGTCATGATAACAATCATGCTTATACTCTTTATCAATGTTTCTATCTCTCCCCCTTTGACATCAATGGCAAAGGGTATCTCCCTTTGGGGCTTCTCCCCCTAACTGAACTCTCCTTGGGGCTTCTCCCCCTGTCTACGTGCCTTTGATTTTTCTTTGTGTTTACAATCCTTTGATTACTCTCTTTCCCTTCATATGAATAATATATCCCCCTTTGATAAAGGGTATCACTCTGAAGTCATATCTCTCATTCTTCCCTTGTGAAAATCGCTCCCCTTGGAAACATGCCTCTATGCTCTATCTCCAAGCATTTACCTTTTGCATATGATAAATATCTCCCCCTTTGTCCTATTTATGGTGCTTCCTCATGTACATCTAAGAAATATAAGATAAGCATTCAAAAGTATTCATTTTGGAGTAGAAATTACTCCTAGTCTCCGACAAAGATATTCAAAGGCTTCCCATGGAAGTGGTTTTGTAAAGATGTCTGCCACTTGTTATTTTTTGCCCACATACTCAACTCTGATGTTCTTTTCTGCAACATGCTCCCGTAGAAAGTGATACTTGATTGGAATGTGCTTCGTCTTGGAATGCATTACGGGGTTCTTTGAGATACTAATGGCGCTTGTATTATCACAATAGATTGGAATGGGCTCATCATACTCAACCTGTATATCTATCAGAGTTTGTTTCATCCAAAGAACCTGTGTACAACATGATGTTGCTGCAATATACTCTACCTTGATTGTAGATAAAGATATTGATGATTGTTTCTTGCTTATCCATGATACTATACACTCACCCAAGTATAACATTGCTCCACTAGTGCTTCGTCGGTCATCAATACAACCTGCCCAATCTGCGTCTGTGTAGGAAATAAGTGATAGATCCTTTCCTTTTAGATACCATAATCAAAACTCTTATGTTCCTTTGAGATATCTGAAAATCATCTTCACTTCTAATACATGTGATTCCTTTGGTGCTTCTTGAAATCATGCCACCTGTCCAACTGCCTGCATTACATCTAGTCAGGATGTTGTCACATATAGTAAGCTACCAATCATTGACCTATATTTCCTCTGGTCTGTAGAATTTGAATCATCATCTTTTCTCAACTTGCAACTGGTTTTCATAGGAGTGGTAACTGGTTTGCAATCTTCCATTCCGAACCTCTTTAGCATTTCTCTGATATACTTAGTTTGAGAAATAAAAATTCCTTGGTTTCTTTGACATATATGAAGACCCAAAAATAAGTATAGTCCTCCAAGTAATGACATTTCAAATTCATTCTGCATATCCTTTGCAAATGTCTGGCTTAACCTATCATTAGTACTTCCAAAACAATATCATCAACATAAATTTCAATTAATAAAATATTACCTTGAGTTACCTTGATGTAGAGGTTGTTGTCTGTGCTTCCTTTCCATAGTTTGTAGGGATTTTTTTCATTGTTGTTTATGAGCATTACTCTTTTTTGAATGTGAACTGATGTATGCATTGCATGTGTCCAAAACATATCTATCAATTTGGAATCCATTAGCATTGTTCGATCCATTTCCTGTGTAATTATCATCCATTATGATAATGTTCATTTTTCTTTGAACCACTCTCTGAACCAATCTATGAATCCATTTTTTCATTCACTATCATATATCTATCCAAACCTGCTAAGTGTTCTTATGAATCCATCTCTGTCCATGATGTCCAAGACTCTACTTGCGTAATTGTCCATAATGTTGACCCATTTATCACTATACTATCATGAAGTCTTGATTAATCTATCAAACTTTACTTTTGCTAATTGATTTCTCTGAATTTGTCTTCTCAAACTCTGCAAGTTGCTCGAAAGATGGTTCTTTGTTCTGTCACATCTATCGCATAGACTCCCCCTGTCTAATATTCATATTACTTGGGAGTCTCTAAGCCGGATGGCTCAGAACAATTCATGCTCTGATGTGTATTCATTATCATCTTCATTAGTAGATTCATCATCATCTTCATTGGTAGATTCATTATCTCTCTGAGATCTGACTTCTTTCTTTCTATCTGTGTATTCATATTTCACTACAATTCCTGAAAGTACAATCTCTTGAACCTGTTCTTTATTTACCTGTCCTTCCTTTCTTTCAGTTATTTTCCAAACCTTTCTGTATCTGACATCTTTCATTTTCTTTGTTGAATTTTCTTCATATCATTTTACTTCCAATCTTTCGATCTCTGGTACATGGTCTTTGTTCACCTATTCTTCCTGTTTTCTTATCCATACTTTATTATATCTGATATTAGTATTCTTTTTCATGGAAGTATTGATCATGCTTCTACAATCACTAGCTATGTGTCCATAGTTATGACATTTGTAACACTCAATGTTACATGTGAACACATAAGTACGGTCTTCTTGAACATTTCTTTTATAATCCCTACAATCTGCAACCTTATGTCCAAAGTTAGTACAATAAAAACAATGTCCATAAAATAAATTTTCATACCTGGGAGTGAATTATCTTCTTTGTGGCGTAGTCCTTCTGAATTTTTTCCTTGATTGATCATGATCATGATTGAAGCTTCTTTGTGGCTTGAACATGGATGGTATTCTTGAAGATGTATCTTCAATAGTTTTCTTAGATTCTATTTTACCATGATTCCTTCCTTTGAGTACTTTTGCATAACTCTTTCTATTTTCTTCATTCTTATTTTCTAGCAACATAGAGTGCTTCTCTTCATTCTCTACAACTGATGTGGATGTTTATGTCTCTTCAATGTTCTTGTTGAGCTTGACGATTTTGACTCTTAGTGTGACAACTTCTTCTTCAAGATTCTCAACCTCTTCTTCTTTCTTCATTATCTGAGACTTCATGACCTCTTATGTTCTCTTTGCTTCTTCAAGCTGAACTTTCAATGTAATTATTTCTTCTTCCAATCTTCTCTCTTCTTGACCAAACTCTTCCTCAAGTTGGTTTAAGTCATTGGTTCTTTCCTTGAGATGATCCACCAGTATCTTTTCTCTCTTTTCTGCTTCTTCCTTTTGTGTTGCTATGTTGGCTTCTAAACATTTCTTTTGATATTCTAGAGTTTCTTCAATTATTCTGCCCTCTTCTAGTTGAGCTCTTAAATTCTTGATGACCTGCTGATCTTTTTCGGAACCTTGAACACGTTGCTTTTGCTTCATCAATTCTTTCTTGGATGACTTGTTTTCTTCTCTTTCTTTCCTTAGATATTTAATTGCACTGATCAATTTTTCTCTGTAATCAACTTCTGCTTCATCATACTCTTCCTCTTCTGAATATGTCTGACATGATGAGCATCTTTCTTCTTGTTCTATATCTGCATCTTCTTTGGCATTTTCTGAATCTGCGATGGGTGAAGAATATATGTCATGTAACTTATCCCAAAGTTCTTTGGCTGATGAAAATTTACCAACCTTTTCTCTTACCGGTTTAGGTCATCCTTCCCAATGAAATCCATTGTTATTTTGTTATTCTTCTTCAATTCCTTCTTGGTTGTAGTCTTTGCCCTTTTTGAACTATCATATCCTGTAACAATTGATAGCCAAATATAATGTCCATGTTCCTGTAAAAATACTTATGTCCTTCTACTCCACATCTCATACTTAAAACCATTCTGTCCATTAAAAATTGGTACTCCATTCTCAAAATAATCCATGATATCCTTCCAGTGGTTAAACTGTTTCCTAAAGGAACCTCACTCTGATACCAATTGTTGGATTATTGATAGCGGGGTGAATCAGTAATAGAGAAATTTAATCCTTTTTAACCATATAATCCAAGTGTTATATCAATGTAGCATTATCATCCAATAACTGCAGAGTAAATAAGTAATGAACAAATGAACAATCATACACATACACAGTACACCATTTTTTTACATGGAAACCCAAAGCGGGAGAAAACCACAGAATGATTTTTCTTATATGTCTTGAAAAATTACATTCATTGGAAGCACCAACTTCCTCTTTTTTTTCCAGTTGCAACTAGAAGGAGGCTCCAACCCCCTAGTTTCTTAGGCTACAACCTAAGGGAAACTCCAACTCCCCAATTCTCTAGCTACAACCAGAAGGAGGCTACAACCCCCTATGTTATTCGACTACAACCGGAAGGTGGCTACAACCACCTGTCCTTGCCCCGTCCAACCACCCTGACGTATAAGTAGAATGATGGAACCACTGGCACACTATCATTGTGAGATATACTGCTGTAAACCTGTACCAATCAGCCTGTACCAAACAACTTGTACCAATAACCATGCATCAACCATGAATCAACCTGTACCTCAACCTCTAATCAACCTATACCATAAAAAAGTGCATCAACCATGCACCAACTTGTACCTCAACCTGTACCATGAACAAGTGCATCAACCATGCACCAAACCTATACAAATAACCTGTCACAACAACTTGTCCAAAAAACACATCACAACAACCTGTCTCATCAATTTTATCAACCAAATCATATCTACTCACCAAGATCAATCACTAAGATAACTCTCAAAGATGTGCATCAACCAAGTATAACACAACAACTCATAATCATCACCAAGATCAAAATGTGCTTCTAATAATACAAGTATGCTACATCATCCATAAACCATGTGTCAACAATACTACTAACAAGTGTCTCCAATCATGTACCAAGTATGTACCAATCATGTATCAACTACTCATCAACTATGAATCATCAATATGTACCAACATCATCAACTATACACCTCATGTATGTGCCAACTCATCAACTACTTGTCTCAACCATGTACCCGACATGTACCTCAACCAAATGTCCTCATCAATTTCATCATCCAAATATGATTTGTAACTCTGTAATAGACCTGGTGTATATGATCACATTCCTGCAAACCTTCCTTAAGTTTAACAACAAGAGACTAGCATTTTCATCAAACTTTTCTTTAGTCTCACATGCCTAGTTTTGGATTAGTCAACAACCCTAACTTGAAATAATCATAACTTTGTACCTGTAATGAATAAATATCTAAAACTAATACACAATTTTATTCATTTTGTTTTATGCAATTACTCGAGGTTTCACTACTTGGAACCTCTCATAAAATGAGTTATAGCAAGAATGGCATACCTTGTTGAATTCTGGATTATTCTAGAGAGCGACCTTGTAGAGCGTTACCCACATGGAATATTTGTTGAATCGATCTAAAACTGTTACACAACATACTAAAGATTGTACGCTAACCAAAAAATTTGGTCTTACTAAATTTGGATCTATTATGAGGAAGTTATGATGTTTTTACTCGAAACACTTGTTTTAGACTAGTTTCGGGACTAGCCACAAACCCTATTTTCCACGGAGTGTAACTCCAAAAATAAAACGACCCACAAGATGAATTTTTTACCACCGATACTTGGATATGTTTCCTCAATTTCATAGAAATTTCATGGTCTTAATCGTTCTATAAAGTTTTTTATTGAGAAAATGGTGAGATGACCTGTAAAAAACATACCTTAGAAAGCATCATCAAAATAATTTATCCTTCCTTGAATTCCGGCCCTCTTTTCTTCACCTTCCCTCAGAAATTCGGCTTATATATCCTTTGGTTACCTCATACACCTATATATATTCAATATTCTCAAGTGTGATGTAAAATGAGAGAGTCTTGCCTCTTATTTATACTCTCCAAGTAGCTTCCTTAAAAACATCTTCTGGGTCACTTTGCACACTTTCCTTATTTTAGGGTTAGCCCACTTCTAATTTCTCCATTAAATTTATTATTGAAATAATTTATTTTGTATTCACTTTGAATTATAATACATTCATCACTTCACTTTATTATTTACCTTTTAAAATCTCTTAAACCACTTTGACTACTTTGACCTTTTGGGGCTTCTAGATGACATATGAGGGTCCTCCAACTTCGTAAGGCCATAACTCTCAAGATGTGAGGAGTTATGTGATATTCCACATACCACCAGAAATGGAATAACATTTACTATCCATATATAATAGTATTACCTGAAAATATATCAAAATGCATACCGCTATCCATCAAACAAACTTGGGTCCATTACCCACACCTGGGTTCTCCAATTTCTCATGGCCATAACTCTCTAACCGTGAGGAGTTATGTGACGTTCCACATACCAAGGGAAATGGCATGACAAGAAATATCCATCTAGGATATTTTCACTAAAAAATTCACTGAACTTCATCTCATTATTCCACAAATAAGCATGGGTTCTCTAACCATACTTCTAGGATAACTCAATCTGCAAGGCGTCTTCCCATGAGGGATTTCACCATAAGGGGACCACTTTGGAGTTCATCCATTTGTACTTATTATCAGCCATGACAAGACAATAATGAGTCATCTTTACATCAAACAAACTTGGGTCCATTACCCAAACCTTTGTGCTACTGGAATTCGCTATCGTACTTTCTCCAAGGGTTGACATCAAACTACAATATCACTCTCCAATAGTTGACATCAATGACAACCAACAATCCATACCAACTATCCATAAACCTAAGCCAATTGTCTGACATTAGGTTCTATTTTTCAAGACTTTGCAATGGGCATCTCTTTGTAGATATACATATTCCAAAATATCCACTGTCATTGCCTTGAGGGAAACACATGAAAATCATGAAAGGTATTACATTAGCATAGCTTCTTCCATTGAAGGATAAGTAATATTTATTCAATTTGAATACATTATTTATCATTTCATTGTTGTTTTTCTTTTTCAACTGTCCATCATATTGATAAATTTCAATCAATTCAGAGAGTGAAAACAATCCTTTTATAAACTGATAAATATTCATTGATAGTTAAGTAAAAATTCTAGGGCACTACATAAGTTCTTTGTTTAACTATAGAAAAATTCAAAATAGTTGTACAATTGTTTTTTAAATTAATATGC
>JASDQU010737089.1:177260-243848 GCA_032191745.1 Picea mariana | reverse complement strand
GGGGAGAGATGAGCTTCCACCTTCACGTGGTTGGCCCTGTTTAGTAGAGAATAAATTATTCTCGAAACCAAGAGGAGCTCATTAAGGTATTCCTATTATCCATTTAATGATTTTGTTTTTAGAGATTATTAAATGTAATATGATGTGGCATTTTATGTCCTCCCTTAATATTAATGTTTTTCAATGCTCAATGTGCATAAAGGCCTATTCAAAGGACTTGGAAATGTAGAATGCTTGCTCAATTTAACAATTGATTCAATGAACATTGACAATAATATTGATAAATTTGATGACAGGAAAAAAATGAGTTTCAATTTTAAAGTTTGTTGTACTAAGTTTGATTATTTTCTTAGTTTTACAGACTAATTGAAAATAATTGTAAATCATTATGGATGCCTTGACATAATTCCCTAGCCAGGAATCATCTCAAGAACAACACTACCTACATAAAACCCAAAAATAATTAATTCCCTTTTGTTGCAAACTAAGCATTGACCTTTTATGAATAACCTATGTCACTCAAATTATGCATTGGTATGGAGATGCAGAAGAAGATATAAAGCATGGTATAGATGCAATGAGTGGAAAGTATTGGAGGAGAAATCGGCATACCTCAACACAATGTAGCATAAGGAAATAATACACTCGCTACCTGATGGACTTGTGTTATAAAGATAGAGGTAACTAGAAAGTTATTTTGCATCAAAATATATATAGAATAATGGCTGACCATATTCTTAGCATTTAACTCGTGGTAGTATGTTTGCAGGTCTTTAAGCCGCTGGAGACGTTTAGTTGTGAAGCACTCAAATAAATTAGGTTTACTTAATTTACATTATCAATATTTTAGTATGTTATTTTTTAATTTTGTCATGCAACTATCAGGCACGGAAATTTTTATTTGATCACAAGGAAATGAAACCATGGAGACTATGGTGTGAATACATATTTTTAATGCAAGGAAAATTTTACTTTATTTTTTTCCACTTTTCCATTTACAACATTAAATATACACTTACTAATGGTAGCAGAAGCATGGGTTCTTGCCCTATTTTCACCACTAGCGAAGATGGGGTTGTTGATAAGGGAAGGCTAAGAAAGTCTCTTTAAGTACAATAATTTCATGTTTCAGTGGGGACTATGAATTGAAATGGTCTTAACTTAGAGATCTCATTGAATTTCCTCCGAGGATAAGTAATATCTCAGGTAAGTTTGAATGGTTTTGAATTCTTGTAATTTTGTGGGGTCTCAACCAGTGCACCAATTATACTGGAACTTGTAAGCCCAAAAACTAGTCATAAAATGCATCTTATTTGTTATTTAGTTGTACAAAATAATTGAAAATAAGTGTAAATCATTATGGATGCCTTGACATATTTCCCTTGCTAGGAATCATCTCAATAACAACACTACCTACATAAAACAATGAAATTATTAATTCCCTTCTATTGCAAATTAAGCATTGAACTTTTATGAATAACCCATGTCACTCAAAAAATGGGCATGGGTATGGAGATGCATAAGAAGCTATAAAGCATAGTATGGATGCAATGATTGTCGAGTTTCTTTCCGAGATGAATAGAGTCAGTGGGGAGTGGTGGGGAGAAAGTACTCGAGGAGAAATCTACATACCTCAACACCATGTGGCATAAGGAAATAATACACTCGCTACCTGATGGACTTGTGTTATAAAGATATAGGTAACTAGAAATTTATTTTTCATAAGAGTATATATAGAATAATGGCTGACCATATTCTTATCATTTAACTCATGGTAATCTATTTGTGGGTCTTTAACTTGTTGGAGACATTTAGTTGTAAAAGAACTCAAATAAATCAGGGTTAGTTAATTTATGTTATCAATAATTTAGTATGTTATTTTTTAATTTTTTCATGCTAATTGTTCATAACATATTTGTTCCTGCCACTAATTTGAAGGTTCATCAAGGTTATAAGGTTGATATTTAACAAGTTGAAGGAAGAATTCGAGCTTCTAGAACCTATGAAAAATCAAGAGTGAGCTTACTTCGAGGAAAATTGAAGAAATGGAAAGCAATCCATGCCCTTGCACACATATAGAAAAATTTAAACACTCAGGTGCTTATCATAGGTTAAAATGGGCCTATCCCATCCTAAAAGAGCTTATGTTGATTAGCTATTAGGGATTACCATGAGACCTCAACATCGAACTCAGGCGCCAGTAAGAAGGTGGAGCCCGACCGATCTGACGATTGTTGAGAATCAGATCGACAACTGGCATCTCATCGCACCACAGAACATCCATGGGTGTTAACATACCGGGCCATCGACCCACTGGGATTCAATTGAAACACTTCTCCATATTTCTCATGGTTCGGTGACACGTCATCTTTCTAACAACTCATATGACAAGCCGACCACTAGTTGCCACATGGATAGGTGGAACCTACTGTAGAGACAGGTCAGCACACCGAAGTCGGGTGACATGTATCACCCCCTACCACCTCGGCCTCAACACGGAAAATATAAAGCTGCCACATGTCTATGAGACCCAACTGACGTCAACATGACATCTTCACAACTTAAAGGTTCTTGGGTTGTTCCTCGAGCTAGATCAATGACTCCCATTAGTTTATAGGGTGAGATCAGTAGTCCAGATTAAACAAGCCTTAGCCGTTTTATGGAGTTCCATGGAGCCATATCAATGGATCTCGTCGGTTTGATACCGATGACAAGGATCAATCTGCCATTGGTGCATCGATGGAGCATGTTCTCCCATTTCCCCCGATGTCAAGATATCTCAGAATAACATCGAATATCTTTCAGATCCAACCAAAAGGTGCAACATGGAAAATTGGAGTCCATTGAATACATAGGTTAGTCAGGTGTCACATGTCATCCCCTGCCTCGTCAACATAAATTTGGACTAGTATGAGATTGCCAAGTGTATAGGGTGATGTCAGCATGAATATTTCTATGAATTTATCAATTTTCACATTTGGTCGAGCTAAATCAATGGCTCTCATTGGTTTTAGATCAACGGTCTAGATTAATATCGGGCCACCGGACCCCAGTTGTAACACTTCTCCAGATTGGCTAGCAGAGCTCTATGAAGGATCAATGACATAAATTAAACTCAAGATCGATGACCCATATCAAACTTGATGCAGGAGCATCGTATAAATCCAAAGACACACGCCTAACCAAAGGAGACAGTTGGAAAAGAACCAGCGCACATTTTGAAGTGTTTTGAAGATTAATGAATGGACATTAATGTAATATCTAGGGAAGCGTACTTACTTTTGTGTTTTGGAGATTGTAAACAGATCTTGAGCGTTGCTCTCATCTGTCAAATGTAGAGGCATTTATGCGTAATGAATGCAAGTAGGTAGATTTAATTTAATAGATTAGACATTTTTAGGAGCGTAGGAGGTAGGAGGGAAAACAGATGATAGACACCCTCAACCCTTGTATCATCATAACATAATTCAGAATTCATAAGCTGTAGAGATGTAGAGAGGAATATAGGAGGACAGAGAATTTTATGCATTTTAGTTGTTATTCACCATGTACAGGAGAACTGGATTTAATAGAAGAAAGTTTTGATTCCAATCTATGTGTTTGTTATGGTTGTTGGAACCACCTGTTAAATGGTATGTTGTAGGCTTGTTTGCATTCTCTATGTGCATTCTATTTCAATGCTAATGTATGTGTGTATGCTCTAGAATTCTATGTTGAATGTTTGAATTCTGGATAAGGGGTGAATGAGTTTCAGTTGTTTCTCTATCTGAGAACTCATGCAAAGAGTGCAGTGGAGGGTCTGCAAGGAGTGTGTCGACCAGGTTCTATGTTTCATCTCAGAACCCTCAGAGGAGATTCAAATTGTGTCTTTATAGGAAAAGAGTGCTAGCAGAGCACAGAGCCATGCAAGGTGTGTGCAAGCCGGGTGGAGTCTTGGATTTTACAAATCCAAGAGAGAAATTGAGAAATTATTGTTGCAAGGAGTGCACGGAGTTAAAGACCCTAAATAACCAGAGGTTATTTGAAAGTTTCCGCAAGGAGTGCGTGCAAGGACCCTTTTGGAGGCCTTGAGTTTGAAAGTGGAAGCTCGGGAGGGTTAGAACCTATCAATTGTTCCAAAGGGAGATGGAGGTTGAATTGGTTCACAGGGGTTAAGTTTAGGAGGAAGGACACCAAGTCATTTGGCCAGAAGTCCTTGAGAAGTTGAATCGGACGGTTGAATCGCTTCAGGAGGAAGTGTCAAAATCCCGTGAACTATTGGATCTCTTAGAACAGCGAAGAGATTAGGACTGAGTGCCTTTTCAACACCCATAATCTCAGGAGGAGTAGCGACTGTCAGATTTGGATCAACAAGGATTGTTGATCTCGTATGTGATTTTGCGTATCGGAATTAAGGGAATCGAGTGACCAATGGTTTGGGTCAAGTGTTGTAGATTTTCGATTGGCGAAATCCTGATATAGCCAGGACCGTTGGATCGAGGGAGGCACATAGCCATCGATCTCTCCGAAGGTATGATTTCAGAGTCAAGGATCCATAGAGGAAGAGGAACGACTGTTGGTTTCCCGCTTGAGTCGCGAAAGCCAGAAACTCTGTGTGGACAGGTGGCAAGAACTCACCCCGAAAGTAGAGTAAAGCAGAAGTGACAGGTGGCGTGTGCCCATCGCTTTGGGTAGAGTCAACCTTCCTTGACGGACCATTTTTCGGGGATTCACAAGGGGATGGCACGAGAAGTTGGTGCTCCAACTCGCTAAGTCGCGAGTTGTGAAAGGTGCTTGCATAAGGCTTGGTTGTGGTCCTATAGGAAAAGGGGCTGAAGAGAGGGGCTTACACCTTAGCCCATTTTCATTTCATTTTTTGGCTATTGCTAAGGGCCAGGGCATAGTATTCGAAGCGCCCAACTCGCGAGACCCAAAATCCTTTGCGGGCTTAGGCAAGGAGTTTAATTAATCCTTGTCGAGGTTTAGAGAAGATCCTGCGTGGATCTCGGCCTTAGGGCAGGAGTTCTGCACCAGTTGTGGTATCATAGCCCAGAACAAGTTCTTTTCTTTCTGTAGCAGAGAGAAAAGAGGAATTTTATAGCCATGCCACTGAGAAGAAGAGAAAGGGAAATGCCTGATCCTGCAGTGGAAAGAGAAACGCGTGAATTACGTGTCAGGCTTGATGCTATGGAGACAGCACAGAGGTTCACAGTTAATGCTGGGGATATCAACGAAGATGAAAGTGAAAATGAAGCTGAAAACGAAGAAGTTGCAGTCGAAGATGCTGCGGAAGAACACTTATTCAAGGTTGTTGCTAGGATAGGTGCTAGGGAAAAAATGGACATTCCAATGTACGAAGGCAACTTGGATGTTGAAGAGCTTCTAGAATGGATTAGAGCTCTAGACAAATACTTTGACTATGAGGATGTCGAGGAAGATAAGAAAGTCAAACATGCTATTACTAGACTTAAAGGGCATGCAACACTGTGGTGGAATGAACTGCAGGCTGATAGACATTGCAAGGGCAAGCAGAAAATCAAAAGATGGGATAGAATGGTTGCAAAAGTGAAAGCCAAGTTTATACCTAGAGATTATCAAATAAATTTGTTTCGGAGGATGAAGAATTTGAGACAGAAGCTGATGCCAGTGAAAGAATACATTGAAGAGTTCTATAGGATAAACATCATAGAAGCTCATCGGGAAAGCGATGATGAGAAAGTTTCCAGGTATATGAATGGTCTACGGTTTGAAATTCAAGACGAGATGAGCATGATGACCATATGAACCGTAGAAGATGCTTATCAGATGGCTCTGAAAGCTGAAGAGAAGCTGAGCTGAAAGCCAGGTCAAAGAGGTTGAGGTAGAAGTCAAAGCAGAGGCAAGACGATTGCCTAGGATAGAACTCAGAAACCTAAAGAAGGGGGGAATAAACCTCAAACTCAACTTGAGAGAGGAGGAAGCTCACAGGGGAGGCAGTATGCTGATAGAAATACTTTTCCTCGAGTCAGAGGAAGAGGAAGAGGCAGAGGAGGCAAAGTGAAATGATTTTTCTATGGAAAAATCGGACATAAATCCTATGAGTGTCTAGATAGGAAGAAAGATGGTGGTGAAACTCACATTGTCGAGGCTCAAGGACAGAATGTTGAGGGGGAGGACACTGAGGGCGGAAGATCTTTGATGATGAGGAAATTTCTCTTGAAACCAGAAAGGGAGCCAGAGAACCAAGCCCAAAGAAACAACTTGTTTCAAACTGCTTGCAAAACCAAAGACAGGGTATGCAAGGTCATAGTAGACAACGGTAGCACAGATAATCTTGTATCTACGAAAATGGTAGAAAAACTGAAGCTAGAGACTGTTGCGCATCCAAGCCCATACAAAGTTTCATGGCTACAAAAAGGACATCAGGTAAATGTCACTGAATAGTGTTTAATTGAATTTAAAATAGGAGGATATAAAGATGAGATATTATGTGATGTCATTCCCATGGATGTTTGTCATCTATTACTGGGTAGACCATGGAAATATGAAATAAATGTGGTGCATGATGGGAGAAAGAACACATACACTCTGGAGAAAAGAGGTAGGATGCACATGTTGTTGCCGATTAAGAACAAAGAGGTGAAAACATAGATGAGCAACACTGTACTTCTCATGAGTGGGAAGGAACTTCTTAAGGAAGTCAAGAAGAAGGAAGACACACAATTCATTGTGGTTAGGAAGCCCAGAATTGTTCTGAACAACACTAGGATAGATGAATTACCGAAAGAAATCCAGGAGTTGCTGGAAGAATTTGTTGATATAGTAGTGGATGAACTACCTTGTCCATTGCCACCTATCAGGAGTATAAGCCATCATATCGATCTTATACCTGGAGCCAGTTTGTCGAACAAAGCAGCGTACAGGTTGACGTCGCAGGAGAATGAAGAAGTTAAGAGACAGGTCCAGGACTTAATGGACAAAGGATTGATTCAAGAGAGCTTGAGTCCATGTGTTATTCCGACAGTGCTCAGCTCAAGAAAGGATGGTGGTTGGAGAATGTGTACAGACTCAAGGGAAATCAACAAAATTACCATCAGGTACAGGTTCCCATTGCCAAGGATGGACAACTTGATGGATTGCTTGAGTGGAGCAAAGTTTTTGTCAAATATTGATTTGAAAAGCGGATATCATCAGATTAGAATGAGAGAAGGTGATGAATGGAAGACAACAATCAAGACAAATGAAGGGTTGTATGAATGGCTTGTCATGCCATTTGGCTTAAAAAATGCACCCAGTACTTTCATGAGGTTGATGAATGAAGTCATGAAGGATTTCATTGGGAAATTCGTCATTGTATATCTTGATGATATATTAATTTTCAGAAAAACTAAAGCAGAACATTTAAAGCATTTAGCTGCAATGATGAGGAGGTTACAACAAGAGAAATTGTTGATCAATATGAATAAATTGTCATTTATGAGGACATAACTCATTTATTTGGGTTTTGTTATCTCTGCAAATGAATTGAAAATATATCCAAAAAAGATAAATGTGATTTAGGATTGGCCATCGCCAAAGAGTGTGTTTGAAGTTCGAATATTCCATGGTTTGGCTAGCTTCTACAGGAAATTCATCTGAAACTTCAGTGGAATTAGCGCACCGATGATGGATACGGTGAAGAAAAGACATAAATATTTTCACTAGATGGAGGAAGTGGAGAAGAGCTTCAACCTGCTGAAGAAGAAGATCACTGAGCAACCAATTCTGGTTTTGTCAGATTTCAGCAAGACATTCCAGGTCAAGTGTGACGCGAGTGGATTTTCCATTCGAGTGGTCTTGAGCCAAGACAACAGGTCGATCACGTATTTCATTGAAAAAATGAATGAAGCAAAGATCAAGTACTCCATGTATGACAAAGAATTCTATGCAGTCATACAAGCACTGAAGAAATGGAGGCACTATTTGGTTCCCAAGGAGTTCATTTTTTACAACTATAATCACACTTTACAATTTGTGACTCGACAGGAGAAGTTGAACCAAAAACATGCTAAATGGGTTGAATACATGCAGAATTTTACTTTTGTGATCAAGAATATTTTTGGAACTGCTAACAAAGTTGTTGACGCTTTGAGCAGGAAATGTTTTCTTATGCAGAAATTCAGAGTCAAGACTTTGGGTTTTGATAACCTCAGGGAAATGTACAAGGATGATCCAGACTTCAAAGAGGCATATGAGGCATCTGATAATCCAATTCTCAGGGATAGAAGCCAATGGACTAAATACATGATCCAGGATGGATTATTGTTCAGGGGAAATCAACTATGTATTATGAAATGCTCCATGAGGGAGAATTTGTTGAAGGAAAAGCACAGCGGAGGATTGGCCAGACACTTTGGTCATGAAAAAATGTTCTCAAAGTTGAATGGCTCATATTTCTAGCCAGGGATGAGGACAGATGTGAAGAAATTCATGGACAGGTACATAATTTGTCAGCACACGAAAGGAAAAAGGCAGAACACAGGGTTGTACCAACCATTACCCATACTGAAAAGGCCGTGGGATGCCGTGAGCATGGATTTCATATTGGGACTGCCAAGGACATAAAGGGGATATGATTCAATATTTGTAGTGGTAGATAGATTTTCAAAGATGGCACATTTCATACCATTCCAGAAAACCAGTGACGCGACGCATATTGCGAACCTATTTTTCAAGGAAGTCGTCAGACTTCACGGCTTGCCAAGGAGTATTGTTTCTGATCAAGATACCAAGTTCGTAGGACATTTCTGGAGGACCTTATGGAAGAAGTTGGGGACAAATTTGTCTTTTAGCTCAACATATCATCCTCAAATGTATGGACAGACAGAGGTCGTGAACAAAATCTTGGGAGATTTGTTAAGGAGCTTAGTGACTGAACACCACAGTCAATGGGATCACATTCTGCCACAGGAGGAATTTGTTTACAATGATTCACTCAATAGAAGCACAGGGAAGAGTCCATTCTAGATTGTATATGGAATGCAGCCAAGGGGAGTTTCTGAATTGAAAGATTCAGAACAAATTGAATTCAAGAGTGCTAGTGCAGAGGACTTTGCAGAAGGAATGAAGGAGCTTCACAACAAAATTAAGGAGCGATTGTTGAGTTCAAGTCAAGAGTACAAGTGTAGAGAATATCAACACAGGCGAGAACTTCAATTCGAATTTGGTGATTTGATTCTTGCACATTTGAGGAAGGAGAGGTTCCCAAGGGGAACATACAATAAGATGAAGATGAAAAAGATTGGACCGTGCAAGGTCATAAGGAAATTTGGGACAAACACATTTGAGATTGAATTACCCAATGGGGTCGGAATCTCACCGATATTCAATATTGTGGATTTGTACCCTTATAGAGCTGAAGAAGGAGCAGAAGATAAAGAAGAAAAGATCCAATGGACAAAACAAATGGTTGTAGATGAAAATCCACAAACGGAAAGAATAATTGACAAGAGGATTAGCAAAAAGACTAGGAGAAAAGAGTATTTTGAATACTTGGTGAAATGGAAAGGACACCCAGTTGAAGATTCCAGTTGGGAGGACGAAACAACAATTCAAAAGCATGGACGAACAGTTCATGAACAGGAGTTCATGAAAATTTTCAAGCGAGGGTGTACGATGCAAGAGCATCATATAAAGCCAAAGACACGCACCTAACCAAAGGAGACAGCTGGAAAAGCACCAGCACGCATTTTGAAGTGTTTTGAAGATTAATGAATGGACATTAATGTAATAGCTAGGGAAGCATACTTACTTTTGTGTTTTGGAGATTGTAAACAAATCTTGAGCGCTGCTCTCATCTGTCAAATGTAGAGGCATTTATGCATAATGAATGCAAGTAGGTAGATTTAATTTAATAGATTAGACAGTTTTAGGAGCGTAGAAAGTAGGAGGGAAAACGAATGATAGACACCCTCAACCCTTGTATCATCGTAACGTAATTCAGAATTCATAATCTGTAGAGCTGCAGAGAGGAATATAGGAGGACATAGAATTTTATGCATTTTAGTTGTTATTTTCCATGTACAGGAGCACTGGATTTAATAGAAGAAAGTTTTGATTCCAATCTATGTGTTTGTTATGGTTGTTGGAACCACCTGTTAAATGGTATGTTGCAGGCTTGTTTCCATTCTCTGTGTGCATTCTATTTCAATGTCAATTTGTGTGTGTATGCTCTATAATTCTATGTTGAATGTTAGAATTCTGGATAAGAGGTGAATGAGTTTCATTTGTTTCTCTTTCTGAGAACTCCTGCAAAGAGTGCAATGGAGGGTCCGCAAGGAGTGCGTCAACCAGGTTCTGTGTTTCATCTCATAACCCTCAAAGGAGATTCAAATTGTGTCTTTACAGGCAAAGAGTGTTAGCAGAGCACAGAGTCATGCAAGGTGTGCGCAGGCCGGGTGGAGTCTTGGATTTTACAAATCCAAGAGAGAAATTGAGAGACTATTGTTGTAAGGAGTGCACGGAGTCAAAGACCCTAAATAACCAGAGGTTATTTGAAAGTTGCCGCAAGGAGTGCGTGCAGGGACCCTTTTGGAGGCCTTGAGTTTGCAAGTGGAAGCTCAGGAGGGTTAGAACCTCTCAATTATTCCAAAGGGAGATGGAGATTGAATTGGTTCACAGGAGTTAAGTTCAGGAGGAAGGATGCCAAGTCATTTGTCTAGAAGTCCTTGAGAAGTTGAATCGGATGGTTGAATCGCTTCAGGAGGAAGTGTCGAAATCCCGTGAATCGTTGGATGTCTTAGAATAGCGAAGAGATTAGGACTGAGTGCCTTTTCAACACCCATAAGCTCAGGAGGAGTAGTGACCGTCAGATCCGAATCAACAAGGACCATTGATCTCGTATGTGAATTCACGTATCGGAATTTAGGGAATCGAGTGACCAGTGGTTTGGGTCAAGTGTTGTAGATTTTCGATTGGCGAAATCCTGATACAGCCAGGACCATTGGATCAAGGGAGGCACACAGCCGTCGATCTCTTCGAAGGTACAATTTCAGAGTCAGGGATCCATAGAAGAAGAGGAACGGTTGTTGGTTGCCTGCTTGAGTCACGAAAGCCGAAAAATCTGTGTGGACAGGTGGCCAGAACTCACCCCGTAAGTGGAGTAAAGTAGAAGTGATAGGTGGTGTGCACCCATCGCTTTGGGTAGAGTCAACCTTCCTTGATGGACCACATTTTGGGGATTCACAAGGGGAGGGCATGAGAATTTGGTGATCCAACTCGCGAAGTCGCGAGTTGCAAAAGGTGCTTGCATAAGGCTTGGTTGTGGTCCTATAGGAAAAGGGGTTGAAGAGAGGGGCTTACACCTTAGCCCATTTTCATTTCACATTTCGGCTATTGCCAAGGGCCAAGGCATAGTATTTGAAGCACCCCAACTCGCGAGACCCGAAATCCTTTGCAGGATTAGGTAAGGAGTTTAATTAACCCTTGTCGAGGTTTAGAGAAGATCCTGCGTGGATCTTGGCCTGAGGGCAGGAGGTCTACACCAAAACTTCAGATCGATGGCTCAAATTAAATATCGGCCCCCAGATCATTGGGACACCGGGTTGTAGACTCCAATGATATTCCCCAGGTTGAGACCGATCTAGTGACATGTCATCATGCCAGCAGAGCATCTGTTAGGACAACCAACAACTACCACATGCAAAGATCATCATGCCTTAGCCAATTTCATAAGTTTTGTGGATCAAGATAAAGGGCTCTCATCAGTTCGATATCGATGACCAGGATCATATTTATTTTTAGAAAACCGGGCCATCAACGCATCAATGGAGCACGTCCTCTCTTCCCTCTTGATCCGAGATACGTCATCATGTCAACATATTTTCCATACGTATAATTTTTTAATATTTTATACAGTTTTCGTCGGAATTCCGACGATAATGTCATTTCTCTTTCGATGACAGTTCAGTCTTACTACAAGGTTGGTTTGTTGTTCTTTCGATGAATAGTTTGATGAAAGGTAGTTCTCTATCGATGAATGTTCACGATTTTATCGTTTCTCTTTCAATGAATGTTCATGTATAGTCGTTGTTTGATCGATGACTATTTCGATGAACCATCGTTGCTCTGTCGATGAATGTTCGTGGTTTAGTTTTTTCATGTTCGACAAATTGTCATTGATTTTTTATCGAATGTTCATGGATTAGTGGTTGCTCCTTCGAAAAACCTTTTGACAAATTTTTATGGTGTATTCGTTTCTCTTTCGACGAAACCTTCAAAAAAATTTCACGTTTTAGTCATTACTCTTTCAACGAAGATGTCGACGAACCGTCGTTTCTCTTGCAACATTTGAGTTGTCAAAACAACAATAAGACTTGATTCATCCCTATTCTGACCCTCCGACAATAGCAAAAATGGTTTTAATCTATCATCTAAAGACCGACGTGATACCGATGAATATTTCGACGGACAATCGACTAACTATTTCATGGGAATTGTAGTTGGACAAACGAAGAACGCTTATTCGTCGAAAGAGTGTCAAAATTATAATGATGAAAAATAGGTTCATGATTTCGTTGGAAGCATGACGTGTTCTCGACGCAAAGGCATTGATTAAGTGTCAGAAAATTGGCCCAATGTACTAGTGACAGGTCGACCCTAAAAGTGAGCACATAAACACTATAAATACATGATAGATGTGTGCATTTGAAGAACATGCAAGAAAGAAGAGCAAGTACAAGTGTGAGGAAGAAATTTGAGGTGTGAAAGAGGATTTGGGGAGTATTATTGGGGTCTAAAGGTGCAAGAGGATTTTTCTTGGAGTTTTAAAGGGTGTGTTATGAAGGACTAAAGTCTATGATGTTGCAAAGTGCATTTTTTTGAGGTTGTGATGTTTCAGTTTGGGATTACATTCTGGGAAATATGCTACGAGGTTTTCTATGGAATGAAGGATAAATATGACTATGGTTTGAATTTATGTTTGGGGTATGAAGCAAAAGAGAAGCATTGGAGCATGAAAGTTAAGGGAATGATGATGCTATGAAATACATGAAGTGTGAAGCATGTAGGTGAAGTCATAAGTACTTTGTGTATGAATATATTAGGTTGGGGCCTATACATATCTTACTAAGTTGGTTCTCAGTCAAGGAGATTAGTGTCTCCAGTAGGTTGTTTCCTACACAATATCTTTTTCAGTTGGTGCTCAACTAAGGACGTTGGTGTCTCCAATAGGTTGGTTCCTACACAATATATTGTTGAGTTGGTGCTCAACTAAAGAGATTGATGTCTCTAGTAGGTTGGTTCCTACAAGATTTATATCAATAGGTTGGTGCCTACATACATTTATAAAGACAAGATTTTGTGGTTTTCTCTCGCAAGGGTTTCCAATTTAAACTTTGTGTATTGTGATTTGAGTTTACATGCATTTAATATTTTAAATTTAATGAATGATTGATGAATGCTCAACTAAAGTAAAAAATATCGTATACTAATTGACCCCCCGTCTCATTATAAGAATAAGTTTAATAGGAAAAATAATTGGATTAATAATTGAGTCAATGTATGACATGCTTCCAATATTGGCTAATATTGTAGCCATATTCATGATTGAATTTGTTTGGGTGTTTTTAAATTTCCATGGCTTCTCGAATGATACATGAGGAGTAATAAGGTGTTGAGGCCAATATTTTGGTTTGTTCAAAGAAAATAGGTGTTTATATTTAAATGAGTGTTCAATAATAGATGACTTGGTGATCTGATTGTGGGTTGTGTTAGCTATATTCTCTTTGAGACGGGCTTTAAAAGATATGTCAGTTTGGCCTATGTATGACTTGTCATAGAAGCACGAGATTTGATATACTCTTGAGCCAAGCATCGGGTTGGGTTTGTCCTTGGCTATTTTGAATAATTTCTCAAGGGTTTTTCAAGGTTTGAAAAAGGTTTTGATATTATTTTTGGCCATAATTTTTGAGATATGATCAATGGTATCCTGGATATAGGGAAGAGAAAAGTGAGCTAGGGGCAGGGAAGAGGTAGGCATATTTTTGGATTTAGAATGGTATGTTGAGTGGAAGACTTTATTGATATGGGAGATAGAGTAACCATTGGCCATAATTAGGGCCTGATTCAGGTGGGATTTTTCCTTCTCAAGGAATTGGGGAGCTGAGATATGAATGGCTCGAGTGACCAAAGTATTTAAAACAATAGATATTTGGGTTGGGTGATGGTGAGAATGGGCATGGAGGTATCGATCAGTATGCATATTTTTTCGATAAACCTGATGGATGAGGGAACCATTAGGAAAATGGGAGATGAGAACATATAAGAAGGGGAGAGAATAATCCTTTTGCATTTCCATAGTAATTGAATATCATGGGAAATTATATTAAGATGGTTAAATAAAGAGATTAGGGAGGGATGACCATGAGGAAAAACGACAAATATATCATCTACAAATCGAAACCATCATTTGGGTTTAATATGAAAGATGTTTAGGGGAAGGGTCTCAAAGTGTTCCATAAAATATTAGCAACCATGGGGGATAAGGAGAAACCTATGGCAGTGTCTTCACTTTGTTCATAGCAAGTCCCCTTGAAGATGAAGAAAGTGGAGGTAAGAAAAATTTTAATAAGTTTGAGGGTCTCGGGGTCGACTAGTTTGGAGATAAGGTCAAGGGATTTAGGAAGATTAAAGATGGAAACAAAATGAAAAAGTGTTGAATTTATAGAAAAGTTAAAGGTCAAGAAAACAAAAGAAAATAAATGGGGTAAAAGGTTAAAAAGGAGGAAAATAAAAGGGGTGGGGATTTAAAAGTCAAGAATAAAGTAAATTATCTTTACAAAAGTCAAGAAAATGGAGAAAGCTTAATGAATAAGACGATGAATAGTGGGCTTCCAAGATTGGTTAAGTTTGTAGTCATCTTCACAATTAAAATTATTAGGATGTTTTTCAATTTCTAGCACTTTCCTAATGATACGAGAGAAGTGATAGAGCATTGATGCAAGCATTTTAATTTGGTCCAAAAAATGAGGTGTTTAGAATTGTGGGAATGTTCAACAATAACTAACTTGGATATGCAATTGTGGAAATAGTATAGAAATCAATTATTATTATATTAGTAGTAAGGGTAAAGCATTTCCTTTTACCACCATTCCTTTCTCAATTTTTTTGGATTTCCTTCATCACGGTTGTTTTTCCCCTCCACTTAATTAGGCCTTTAATGGTTTTTGAGGAATTTAATGATAAACAATATTTAATATAATATTTTTTTCATTATATACATGTAGTTCTAGAATTAAATAGAATATTTTCTTGTAACTTAAAAAAAAAGGATAAAAGTTCTTCCAAATTAAAATTTCTAAATATTTTTTGATGTTATAGAAATGTGAATATAAATATATATTTTTTGCAATTCAAGAGGTTATTTCAATTGATATTTATCAATGTTACATATTTGGTTAGTTTTGTGTTAATATGTGTTATGTTTGAATCCCCTAAGTGAGGTGCATTAATTTACACTAACAAGTTTACTAGGGATACCATCCAAGAATATGATGAAGAATACCTTAAATTTTCCAACAAGATTTTCCTTAGAATATGTGTGTGTGTGTGTGTGTGTGTGTGTGTGTGTGTGTGTGTCTTTTTATATAAAAATTAATGTATAATATATCCACATACTAAAATGCAATAAAAGTAGTAGCTAATGGAATGTCAATAATGTTGGAGAAATTACTATTTTGGACACACTAGTTCAATGGGAGTTAACTGACTAGTTCTATTTTAGACTTTCTATTTAGATCATCACTATTATTCTATTATGCATGCATGCATGCCTAAGGAAATATGACTGCTTGATTTCTTTTCTTAATTATGGAATGTTCTTTCTTATATATGAGTGTATTCCTCTCATTCATTGTATCACAATGATCATCATTGGTTAGATCATTGGAGTAGTGTGAATATATTTTCGCATTCTTCCATATTTAATCTCTCGTCCTTTCTTGATCATAAGTTTTTCTTTTACTTTCTTTAGCTAGGTCTCCTGTGTAGGTTTCGATGAAACATTGGCATGGTATCAGAGCTACAATGCTTGGAGCAAGCCAGAAAATCCAGAGAATAAGGAAACTTGGAGTTTCGACTAGAAAAATCTGTGTAACAGACATTTTCGCAGCCTTTCTTTATCAAAAAGTGCGACAAGTTGAAGTTATCACAACTTCTCCCTATCGAAAGGTGCGACAGTCGCACCCTGGACTAGCGAAATTTTCCAATTTTGGACTTGTTGCACCCTAGTACACTACATAGTGCGACAAGGACCTGTAGCACCTTAGTACACTACAAAGTATGACAATCAGGAGCATGTCACTCTTTGTATGAAGGACAGGTGTGGCATCCCCATAAAGTGCCATTTTTGCAATGATTTTTCAATTTTTTCACTTGCAGATTGAGGGTGAATTTTAGGGGTTCTCAGAGATAGTGGAAGAGATGGATACAACACCTTTTCTATAGTTAAACTTGGTGTTAATAATCACACAATAAAATCATTTTGATTGAAATCCCAAGGCTGAATTCCAACTTCGAAGGAAAGGACTGTACAATTTTATGATGGGGACAGAAACATAACCTACATCAGTAATTGAGAAGACCAGATGGGCGAACCGAAAGGATGAGGCCACAAGACTTCTTATTGAATTGATTTCAAATGATCTATGGTTTCATGTTGCCGCATGAAATACTCCAAACATGATCTGGAACACCTTGGAAAGTTTTTTTGGAAAGCATGATGAGATGAGAGGTCATATGATTTAGGTAGAGTTGAATACCTTATATCCTAACATTTTTTATAATATACAATATTGTTTTACCAAGTTTAAATATTTGATATTGAGCTTGGAATCTTGTGGTATTGATAATTCTACACAAGTAGAAAAACTTATTATAACAATATTGAATAATTTAGGACCAAAATATGTTTTATATGTCTCCACTTTCCATTCTGGCAGATTTCTCTTGGGAACAAAGTGGAATATGCCTACCATGTAGAAATTCATTGATTCTCTCACACATGAGGATGAAAAACTCATTTATATGGGACTTATCAAGGATCCAAAAGCACATGCGCTCACCATACATGATGGAAAAGGATCATCCAAATAGAAAGGAAAGGGGAAATCACAACCAGGGCCAAAGAAGGAGGGATAATCCAAACACTTCAAGGATTATTCAGGTTCCAAAGACTCTTTAGGTTCAAGTTCCAAAGAAAAGAATAAGAAGAATGGAAAACAATGCACTTACTGCAATAAACCAAATCATGAAGAATCTACGTGCATGAAGAAACATATCAATCTTATGGATCAGGTACTTCAACAAAACAAAATTGGAAACTTCATTCCAGAAGGAGCCAAGAAGAAGAAGTAAGATCTTGTGTCTAAGAAAGGTAATCATCATGCTCTTGTTGCAATTAATTCCTCATCAGATTCATAGATTATAGATTCTAGCGCATTACATCATATGGAAACAAAAGAGGAAGTTTTTACTTCTTTGAGTTCATGCTCAAGACCCCCTATTCTCATGGGGGATGATACTCCAATAGCAGGAGAAGGAAGAGTGGAACTCCATAATGGCAGTTTTGAGAATGTTTTACATGTTCCAAATCTTTCTATAAATCTTCTCTCAGTTTATCAGATCACTCAAACAAGTAAAATGATTGAATTTATATCAGATTCAGTTTCTATACTTGACATGAATGACAATTGCATTATTGCAATTGGTGAGGTAGACCACAAATCAAGGCTGTAAAAATTCACTAAGTTTGTTGACCATAACTCCTATTTACTACTAACGCATGTTGATGATAGTAGTAGAGTATGTCATGAGATATTTGGTCATTTAAACTTCAGGTACATGCAGGGACTTTCCAAGCAAGGAATGGCCAAAGGATTTCTAGATATTTAATTTTATGAAGGGGTTTGTGAAGGTTGCATCCTTGGCAAGCATCCTGAAGAGAAGTTTGAAAATGGGAAGGAAAAGAGAGTCGCCTCTTCCTTGGAACTTTTTCATAGTCATATCCTAGGTCCATTCCCACATCCTTCCATAAGCTAAGCAAGGTATGTCCTTACATTCATTGATGATTACTCATGCTATACTTGGGTTTATTTTCACAGGCGAAAGTTTGGAGTTTTTGAGCATCTCAAAGTCTTTAAAGCTCTAGTAGAGACACAGACTAGGAAGAATATCAAGATCCTCCATACAGAAAATGGGGGAGAGTATATCAACATAGATATTCAGAATATTTGTAGTGAGGTTGGTATCCAGTTGAAGCATCTAGCTCCATACACTCCACAAGAGAATGGAGTTTCTAAAAGGAAGAACAGATCTCTCAAGGAGATGACCAATTTCATGTTGCATGCTAGGTCGCTTCCTTCCAAGCTTTGGGCTGAGGCACTTAACTGTGCTGCTTATATACAGAACACATATCCTCATCAATATGTTGAGGAAATGATACCTTTTGATGCTTGGACATGTGGAAAACCAAATGTCAAACACTTACGCATCTTTGGATCTCATGCATGGGCCCATATTCCTTCTAAAAAGAGGAAATAATTAGATCCACAGAGCACACCTTACATCTTTGTGACATATCCATATCATGTGAAGGGGTACATTTTGATTGATCCATCTACATTCCAACTCATAATTGAGCACAATGTTCAGTTTGAGGAGAGTACTTTGCATGCACCTCCAGTGCAACTTCAAAGAATCTTGTGCTTCCATCAGTTCCAGACATCAGAGATGATGATTCCATACACTTAGATGCAACATATTCAGAGGATTTTGTACATGGGGTTGAGCAGGTAGTATAGCCAGATGAGGAACCAACACCAGAGCTTCCACAGATGCCCAAGTGGGCACAATCCACACTTCGGTTAGCACGTGTCCTGGCAGGGAATCCATTGGATTTGAGGAGGAATCGATCTCAGCATGAGGATCCTTCTCATGTACTTTCAACTTTTGAACCAGCGATGCCACTACATTTCTATATGTTTCAATCCTTTGATCCAAATATATATAGTGAGGTTGTGGGTAATTTTTATAGTCCAAAAATTCCTTACTTGTACATACAATACATTGGCCTTTTCATTTACATACTTTACCAAAATATTGTTGAGGCTTCCTCTTAAAAAACTTTTTTTTGGATAGTGTACACGCCCTGCAGCACTAATATCCCCTGTACACATGCATGTTGCATGCTAGTTATATCATGTACATACGTGAGTTGCATGCTAGTTATCATGTGTTTACCTCCAAAAGTTGCAAAAAATATAAAATTGCAAGGAATTCGGCGAAGTTTATGGGCTATAGAGGATTTCCTAACCATTTTACCCCTTGTATCCCATCCTCTAACCGAATAACTATATTTTTCTCATATAAAAAGAGGTCTCGGGTGTCATTTGACAATACAAGCAAAAGAATAAGAAAACTTTGCCAAAATAGCTTCCCCTTCTTAGCCAAATCTTTGCATCATATTCTGATTTTTGGCCTCAACATTCCCCTCCATCCCTTTCTCCTTATACAACCCTTTCTCCTTCCCTAAGTGATAAGTTGGTTTTGAGAAGCTAGTGTGGGATTGATGCACTTGGAGCCACGATAGAGGATCCCAAACCTCATTCATGGATCGATTGTCGACAAAGGTTGTAATCCTTTTGATCTTAATATTGAATAAAAGAGTTCAATATTGTCCCAAAACATTATGTTTATATGCGTTTGTTGATTTTTTCATTTATATCTATATCTAAAATTTTAAAGTGATTTGTAGAGGTATTATACATTGTTTCATTGTATTCCTAACCTTTTGTAGGTCATCTTTGGGAGGAGACCAACAATCTAGAAGGCGGCGACAAGCAAAAGAGGTCAACACCGACTACAAGGAATAAATGTGCAATCATCAATCCTCTTTTATTTCCTTCTCATCACTTAATTTAGTTGGTTTTGGGGTAGTTTAAGAGTAGAACTGTCTTTTAAGGGAGTTAGCGCTTTACCTTTACCTTTGACCCAGTATAGGGGTATTTTCCTTGTAGGAGTAATCCTTTATGGGAAGTGCTAATGCAAGAGGAGTAATCACCACTCCTAGAGAATCAGACTTGGTATCTAGTTCCACTTCCACCAGAAAGGAAACTTGACAGATGAAAATGAATCTATAGGACCAAGAGGGCAACAAATGGTCATGTGAGAAGGTACAAGAAAAGATCAGTTGCAAAAGGATTTCAGCGGATTCATGGGATAGATTATGATGAGACCTTTTCTCCTATCACAAAGATGGACTCCATTCGCTTGGTTCTAGCCATTGCAACAACCAAAGGATGAGAATTTCACCAAATGGATGTAAATAATTATTTTCTTCATGACTATTTTTCATAAGAGATCTACATGGAGTAGCCACAGGGGTTCATTCAAAACTCATCTTTACTATGCAGACTGAAGAAGTCACTCTATGGCCTTAGCAGGCACCTAGAGCATGGTATGAAAAAATGGACTCTTATCTTATTTCACATGATTTTGTTAAATGTAAATTTGATTGCAATTTTTACAAGTTGAGGACTACTGACTCTTTGATTATTTTAGTACTCTATGTTGATGATCTTTTGATCACTCGTAGCTCTGCGTCAACCATTATTGTGGTCAAATATATTTTGCATGACAGGTTCTCTATGAAGGACATGGTTCCACTTAATTTATGTCTTGGTATTGAGATTAGTCAGGATGCTTCAGGCATCAAACTTTCTCAGGCTAAGAGTGTCGGGGATCTTCTGGATAGATTCCACATGACAGACTGTAAGTCTGCACCTACACCCTTATTTTCTGGGATCAGACTTGAGGATAGAGGGGATACACCATTAGTGGAAAAAACTTTGTATCGACGGTTGGTGGGGAGTATTCTATATCTCACCCACACCCATCCAGATATTATGTATTCTACAGTTTCTTTTAGCATCTTTTGTTAGTTTAACGTTGATTGGAAGAAAAAAAAAACCTAGTTTTTTAGGTCTCTTTCTTTCTTTGCATTTGGTTTTCATTTCTATTTGAAAAAGTAAAAATAAATTAGCATAGTGTTGTGTTTTATTCTCATCTTGAAATCATTTCAAAATAAAAAATAAGAAAGAATATCCTTTCATTTTCTCTTTTGTTTCACTTGAAAATTGCATTGTGCATTTTGCATTGAAAGGAGAAAAGATTAGATTTTTCTTTTTGAAGGATTGTTCATGCTTTTTGCTTGAAACTCATTTTTATTTGTAGAATTAGTGTAAAGTCTTATTTTCCAATGTTCTAATTAGTTTCTTTTTCACAAGAGTCTCAAACAACATAAGTTTCACTTCCGTTCCTTGAGTAAGAAAATCCCCTAAAATGAACACGCTAATCTAAAATATATTAGTAACACTTTTTCTAGAGTTTACCAATAGCTTAGGCTAGGGCCTTGGATTAGGTGTGCAGAGGTAAAATCTCCAAGGCCAACCAAAAATTAACTCAGGTGTCTGTGTTAGGGTGTGAAAAATCCACTTTGTAATTACTTAATTCAAGAAGCTCCTCTCACACAAGAGTCAAACACGAGGTCGCATGGAGGACGGTGACAGAGATATCCACTCCTGATCTCGACAAATCGTTTGGGAGAGTGTGTATTGGGGGTGAATCTTGTAGCGTTACTGGAACAACTTGTGTCAAACCTTTGAGACACTTGGACCCGTCCAAGGTACTCTAAGAGTGATTTTGGCCATGTTGTGTTTCAGGCCTCAGGAGGATCTTCGAGCTTAGTTACCCTGCCCATACACTCGCTCGACTATCAAATGTACTCCCTTGGTTGTTGATTACAATTTGGTGGCCTAGTTTCCATTATATAGGTTGACACACAGGTGACTGCGAGGGGTGTATCTCAGTACCTGAGGTATAATATGTATTCTTTGGGTGACAGTCGAAGGGACCGTCGATCAGAGGTCTGGGTAACTACTTCTGTTGGCAAGTCATTTTCCTTTGTGAATGATTTGGACGATCAAGACTTCATATCCCTGGGTCAGAAGCATTTAGAAGAGTATTTTTTTTTGGTTTGTATCTTTTTATGCTTTTATTCTTAGTGGTGTGCTCTTTTCTCCTTAGTTTTCCATAACAAGTTTTTCAGTCATTGCTTTGGGGCTCTAACCTAAGGTGGTAGACCTACCACTCCATCGATCGTGAGGACTTTTGGGTCTTTCACTTATAAACATGGAGCCGCCTCCTTATAGGCATGTATTTTTATACCACTGATTTACCAAAGTCAGTGTGTGAGACTTTTACAGACTTGAATGATCCCACAAGGGAAGAACCTGTGCATAAAATATTCATGGAAAAATTTCTTGACCATACTAACCAAAGAACCCCTTTACAAGGGGATTCTTGTGCTTTTCCTTTCTTCGAAAACGTTGGTGTCCCTTTAATGGCCACTTTATACATTCCTGGGTTGAATGTAGGACTACCAGTTTGGTTGGGTACCATTATAAATGTCCTTAATGCTCTCGATTCTTCTCATTTAAGAACCTTATGTCATGGGCATCATGTTGATGTTACTTCGTTAGAAAAGTCTTCTCCTCCTCATTCTACCTTCTCTAGTGAAAGTCCAACCACTAGTAACCAGAATTCTAAATGAAATAGAAAGAGGAAGAATAGCAAGAAGTAATCACCAACCTCTGCATGTCATGTTGGAGATAGGTCGTCAACCACTGTAATTCATGTTCAAGACCAACACCCAGCCTCTACAAGTCATGTTGGGGGTAAGCACCTAGCCTCTACAAGTCATGCTGGGGGGAAAAGTCCACTCACTGCTAGTCATATTGACAATAGGTTTCTAGCCTCTACGAGTCATGTTATCGACCAATCACCAACCTTTGCAAGTCATGTTGGATTTGTGCAACCAACCATTGCTAGTCATGTTGGGGGCATTGATTCTATTGAGAAACCTAGACGGGTAGGACGTAAACCTAAGTTCCCTTGTAATCTTTGCAAGGGATATCACCTTATTCATTTTTTCCCTTGCATTCGAGAGGCACGAAGATTGTGGTCCTTGTCTACAAGCTCTTCTGATTCTGAGTATTCTAAGGTTTCCTCACAGTCTATTCATCCTTTGGTTTATGAAGTGGTCGTGTTGATGCAATCTTTGGTTGATCCCACTCTTCTCTTGGAGATTTTTTATTCTACCAAAGTGGTCACACCGATGCAATCTTCAACTGATCCCACTCTTCTCTTGGAGAGTGTTGAGTCTACCAAAGTGGTCATGTCAATGCAATATTAGATTGATCCCACTCTTCTCTTGGAGAGTGTCAAGTCTACAAAAGTGGTCACACCGATGCAATATTCAATTGATCCCACTCTTCTATCAGGGAGTGATGTGTCTACAGACTATATTTTTAGCATTTCCAGTTCAATACTTTTAGAGAAAGGGGGCATTCTGCTCACTTCGAGCACACCCCCTCCAAGTCCTAGGATGGTTTCCTTTGATTGGAATGACCTTATTGAGCCTCACCTTCCTTCTTCTACACCTTTTCAAATAAGTGTTGCAGTTAATTCAAAAACATTTACCGATGTATTATAGATGAAGGAGCCTCCACAATTATTTTATCCTCCTCGGCTTGGAAATATTTGGGTTCTCCCGAGCTTCTGATTGCTTCGCATGAGTTGTTGGATTTTGACAGATGTCCTAGTGAATATTTGGGATTCTTCCTCAGTGACCTATCTCATTAGGTGGGAAGATTGTCCTTATCGATGTTATAGTGGTGCAAGGCCTGTTAGATTTCAATATGCTTCTCGGGCGTGATTATGTATATGCTATGAATGTTGTGGTGTCTATGCTCTTATGGGTGATGAATTTCTCTCATAATGGAAGCATTGTCACTATCGAATAGATGACATATGATAATCACCATCCTAATTCAGCATTAGTTCAAGTTGCCCCTTCATATATTCCTAGTGTTCGTGTAGACTCCACCCCACCATAGGTTAATTATGTGGCATTTTATCCTCAATGTTCAATTGCTTCTGAGCAAGAAATTGTGCAATCATGCTTTCCTTCTTGAGACATGGTATCTACAATTGATCAATCATTTTTATCCAATGGGGGCATGAGAGCCCTTGCTCCCCCCTCTTGGTCCAAGTGATCTCAAGTTTACTTTTGAGTCTGATCTCACTGTTTGTAGATCCTCAAACCCTCGTTCTTGTGATTCTTCATTAATAGAATCCGCCAGTCCTGGCCAGAATCTCCATCGTCATATGGAATATGGTCAGTTTTCTTCACCCTTAGAGACTGTCGACCCTTCTCATTCACGTGATTTCTCAGATATTGAATTACATTCGAATGAGGATATCCTTGAAGCCATGACTACAATTTCTATATTGATGGAATACTTACACCTTGGTTTGTGGTTTCTTCCCTTTTGGGAGACTTTATGGGTTTACTATCGAAGAGACTCTTGGTTAGAGACTAGCAGCGGGCTCTACCTGAAATAGTACTCTGCATCAGTCGTAAGGCTGTGTAGTGCCTTGTACCATATTGTATAGTCCAAGTTTGTTGTTTTGAAGTGTTTTATTCAGCACAACCTCTTATTTTCCTAAGTTTCTATCTATATTGGATTTATTAACTTCTGGATGAGTGTTATTGGCCTTATATGAAGGATTTTGGAGACATTTTTTCTTTGAACTTTTTTCATCGTATCGATCCTCTCTGACAGGTATTGACCTCAAAACTGGAATACATGTTAGGTTTTTTCCTAGCATTTTTGCATTATCCGTTTCCTGGTTCATTTCACCTTAGGATCAACCCCACCAAAGTGCGACATGGAACCTTCTATGCTACTTTAGAAGTGTCATAATTAGGTGGTATAACCTTCCTCTACATAGATGCCCTAGGTAGATCCTTTGTTGCATTTTGGAATCCATGATGTGAGTTTTTCCATAGGCTTGGGAGTCCTTTGAGTCCCATGATGAATGTGTGTTGAAGCCCCATTCGTCTTCATCTTTTATAGCTCATACCCAAGGGACTCCCAAAGAGCATGGTTTGTTGTCTTTCAATATCACTTAAACTTTGAAAGAAACATCTAACAAGAGATTATTTATTCTTTTCATTCTTGTCTGGATTACTTAAGAAAATAAGCCCCCCTGGAGTCTTGTTTAAGCTCTTTTCAGACTCTCTAAAACTGAAAAATATTTATGAGTGATCTTGTTTCCCTTCACGCTCGTCAAACTCAAATTTGAAGGCACATCTGTCTGACAGTAGTTTACCCCTTTTTCAGTCTGGATGGTTAATTTATGAATAAAGGTATGCCTTAGGAGCTTCAGTTTGATGGGAGATTATTCTCAGGTGTAATTTTAACCCTTTTTCGGGCCCAAGGGACTAAATTTTTTAAAAAGGGCCATTCTCTTTGGTTTTGGTTTATCTCCTTTTCGGGCCATGGAGATTATATATGAAAAAGGAACCCCCTCGGAGTCCATAGTTAAGCTCCTTTTATACTCCCTAAATATGAAAATATAATTGAGTGACCTTGTTCCTTTCAGACTCGTTAATTGGCCCAGAAGGAATATCTATTTGGCATAAGTTTAACACTTTTTCCGGCCAATAGATTATCTAGGAAAAAGGTATGTCTCAGGAGACATGTCTCACTGGGAAATTTCTCCTAAGTTATATTTTATACATTTTCGGGCTAAGGAGACTAAATTTAGAAAAAGGTTGTGAGTCCATAGCTAAGCTCTTTTTAGACTCCTTAAAATTGAAAATATAGTTGAGTGATCTTGTCTCAATCACACTTGTTAAAATGGTATTGAAGAGACTTCCTTTCGGTATAATTTTAACCCTTTTTCGAACTAAATGGACTAATTACGAAAGAGGAACACTCTGGCATTGTATTTTAGTGTTTTTCAAACTCTCTAAACATGAAAAACCAATGAGCTTACATTCTCTGGTCTCGTAAAACTTCACATTGAAGGAGTCCTGTTGTGTCATGCTTAATCACATTGCATGTATCATCCTTGCATCTTTGGCCTAATGCTGGCTTCATGTTGCTATTAACTAAACCTTCAAAATCATTCCTTAAATGCAAGTCTTGTATCACTCTTTTCCCTTGCGATCTGACACCTTGACCCCTGGAGGAATTTTCCCAAGTGTCCTTATCCTGCACATGTATCCTTGCACTGAGTATCAGTATGTTCTATGCGCTGGGAACTAGTTTTATTTCCCGTGACACCCGTTCATCCTTTGTAACGTATCATTCTTTTATTCTTTTTCAAGCTCATTAAAAATTTGAAAAAGACAAAAAAATCAAATATTCCAAAAAGAGGGGACAGGATGTACATTCTCTTTTTTCGGCAGTAAGATAGTCGCCCTTGGACAAAGCACATCCTTCCATTTTTTTTCCAAACATTGGGATCTAGTATGACCTTGGGAAGTTGTTCTCGTTACATAGAGTACTTGTGTCCTCCTTCGTTTGGTTACTCTTCCAAACATATGGAGAGTTTGTGGTGCCTCTTGTATCACAAAATTATGTCAATATTACGTTGCCTGAGTATCATCATTTTGTCATGCTTTTGTCCAAGGGAAGTTTTATCCAACCTGAGTCGGGCATCCTGTGGTTTATCTCTTGAATTTCATGAGTCGACCATCCCTAGAGTCCAGTCAAGTTCGGATTCAAAATCAATGAATTTATGCGGTTGGTGATCAAGATCCTCTAGTGTTTCCCCGACAACATGTAGAAGACCTCAGGGTAGTGAGTCTTACACTCCTATTGTACTCCTACCTGAGCTCTTGAAGATCTTGAAGTTGTTTCTCGAGCGATGAAGTCCTTGTCTCTAGCCACAGGCATCGATACTCCTTGAAGATGCATATCATTTTGTACTTGTATATCCTCAAATGATATTGAGATGTAGATCCATTGGGTGTTGTTAGCGGCTGCATTTTATATGGACATTTATATTTTGTCTAGTAGTTGTATGTGACATGGATCTGTAGTGTACTTGATTGGAAGCCATGCTTAGTTTATCCCGAGCATGGGTATTCCCACCTCAGAGATATTATTATTATTTTTGTAGATGGCATGCTCACGAACGCTTGTCTTGGGAACACTCAACTCCATGCCTTCCCCACTATGTAAATATATTGTAATGTATTTCGGCCATCAGTTTATCTTCCGACCTCACACATTAGGGGGCATCTGTTATAGTCCAAAAATTCCTTACCTGTGCATACAAGACATTGGCCTTTTCACTTACATACTTTGCCAAAATACTATTGAGGTTCCCTCTTAAAAAACTATTTTTTGGATAGTGTATGTGCCCTGCTACACTAATAGCTCATGTATACATGCATGGTGCATGCTAGTTAGCATGTGTACATACACAAGTTGCATGCCAGTTATCCCGTTTACCTCCAAAAGTTGCAAAAAATATAAAATTTCAAGGAATTCAATGAAGTCTACGAGATATAGAGGGTTTCCTAACCATTTTACCCCTTGTATCCCGTCCCCAAAATGAATAACCATATTTTTCTCATATAAAAGGAGGTATTGGGGTTTCATTTGACAAGAAAAGCAAGAGAATAAGAAAACTCTGCCAAAATCCCTTCCCCTTCTTAGCCCAAGCTTTACATCCTATTCTGATTTTTGGCCTCAGCGTTCCCCTCCATCCCTTTCTCCTTCCCTAAGTGATAAGTTGGTTGTGAGAAGCTAGCGTGGTATTGATGCACTTGGAACCACGATAGAGGAGCCTAGACTTGGTTTGTGGAGCCATTGCTGACAAACGTTGTAATCCTTTTGATCTTAATATTGAATAAAAGAGTTCATTATTGTCCCAAAACATTATGTCTATATGATTTTGTTGATTTTTTCATTTATATCTATATCTAAACTTTTAAAGTGATTTGTAGAGGTATTATATGTTATTTCATTGTATTCCTAACCTTTTGCAAGTCAACTTTGGGAGGAGACTAGCGATATAGAAGGCGGCGACAAGCAAAAGAAGTCAGCATCGACCGCAAGGACTAAAGGTGCATTCATCAATCATCTTTCATTTCCTTCTCATCACTTAGTTTAGTTGGTTTTAGGGTAGTTTAAGAGTAGAACTGTCTTTTAAGGGAGTTAGTGCTTTACCTTTACCTTTGACCCAGTATAGGTGGATTTCCTCGTAGAGTAATCCTTTATGGGAAGTATCAATGCATGAGGAGTACTCACTCCTAGAGAATCAAACTTGGGATCTAGTTCCACTTCCACCAAGAAGGAAACTTGTCAGATGCAAATGGGTCTATAGGACCAAGAGGGCAGTATATGGTCAGGTGAGTAGGTACAAGGAAATATTAGTTGCAAAAGGATTTCAGTAGATTCATGGGATAGATTATGATGAGACCTTTGATACTGTCGCAAAGACGGAATCCATTCGCTTGTTTCTAGCCATTGCAGTATCCAAAGGATGGGAAGTTCACCAGATGGATGTGAATAATTTTTTTCTTCACAACTATATTTCAGAGGAGATCTACATGGAGCATCCACATGGGTTCATTTAGAACTTATATTTAGTATGCAGACTGAAGAAGTCACTCTATGGCCTCAAGCAGGCACCTAGAGCATGGTATGAAAAGATGAAGTATTATCTTCTTTCACATGATTTTGTTAGATGTAAATCTGATTGCAATGTTTACATGTTGAGGACTACTAACTCTTTGATGATTTTAGTACTCTATGTTGATGATATTTTGATCACTGGTAGCTCTTGTTTAGCCATTACTGTGGTCAAATATATTTTGCATGAAAGGTTCTCTATGACGAACATGGGTCCACTTAATTTCTTTCTTGGTCTTGAGATTAGTCATGATGCTTCATACATCAAAATTTCTCAAGCTAAGAATGCCAAGGATATTCTGGATAGATTCCACATGACAGACTATAAGTCTGCACCTACAACCTTCTTATATGGGATCAGACTTGAGGATGGCAGGGATACACCATTAGTGGACAACACTTTGTATTGACAGTTGGTGGGGAGTCTTCTATATCTCACCGACACCCATCCGAATATATCATATGCAGTAGGAGCAATTTCCAGATACATACAGAAGCCCCGTGATCTTCATTGGAAGGCTGCCAAGAACATCCTCAGATATGTTAAGGGTACCATGAGTTATGGGATTCACTATGCAATTGGTTGTGCATTGGATCTTGTTACGAGGAAAATCACTCTATGGTAAGGGGTAAACCACAACAGACAAAAATGCCTGCAAAAATAAACTCTAATCTCAAGTATGTTATATAAACAAATATGCTAACAAGACAAGATAAAGAGCCTACCTCGTCCAGATGTTCGATGAAGTCCACCGTTGAGCACTCGACTCAAAGTAATACACCTGTGACTTGTCCTCAACAACCAATATATGCAAGCATATGGTGATAATATATAAAGTTAGCACATATAATAGCATAATCCATCAATATTCATAACAAATACGCCCATGGAATAATAATTCAAATATTTGCAAGACATTAATTGGATGAGAAAAGAGTATTTCTATTAAAATGTAATCAACATAAGTGTATGAATGAAAAACTTCTCTGTCAGCATGTTTGAAACCGTGAAACTAAGTCCCTTCCAGCTAGGCCTCCACCACTTCAATCCTCCACCAAAGGCAATCTCATATAAGAGAGATAATGAGGTTCTCCATCAAATAGGGAAGAGCTTGGGGGCTGAACAATGTGTTCAGACTTAAAAGGAAAAAGGGATGCAGACTCAATATGAAGTGAATAATTTCTCCAGAGTAACTTTTCTATCAAAGTTGAATTCTTCTCCTCTTCTCCATAGCTTGGATATGGCCCATTTATAGCCTTCAAATGGAACTGAAGGGTTGATTCAGAACGTTTCTAGTATATGGAAGGTCAAGGATCATGGATCTCATGACGTGACATGGAAACCCGACACCATTTTTTTTTGGGGGGGGGGGGCACAAAACCCGATGTACATTGGTTGTAATGGTGCAATCTATGTATACGCATGTTGTATAGTTGTTAGGGCACATATATGTGGAAAAATACATTTTTTAGCTCTAGGAACTACAAAAGGGGACTTCAAGTCTTCATAGGGAAATGGAAAAGGCCTTCTGAGCAAGTTTGCATGGGGTGAGGCAAATCTTTCTATAGAATATTCCTCCTAATGTGTGAGGTCAGAGGAGTATCTGTGATGGCCGAAATATATTATAATTCCCAGAAGTGGAGTAATAGAGACCTAGCTGGATGAAATAGTTTCTCATAAGAATATTACATTCCAAAATGATTTTGTGCACATGGCTTCCAATTTGAATTACACTACAGATCCATGTGGAAATATACCAAACAAATGTTCATGGCCATGAATAGGAAATAAAAAAGTAGATACATTCCATAGGCTGTCATAGTCATGAACAAGGCCCAATGAAAACCGGTCTCAAAATCAATCTGAATATATCTGTATACAGTGGAGTACAATCTGATCTTCCATGATCACTGAATTCATAAAGGTATTGGTCCAATGAATGATAGCAACAACTCAGGAAAGTTGCGACTATGAACTGATGTCTTCAAATCTTCTACACGATCCACCAAAGGTGCAAGTCTACATCATGTGAATAAAGGAGTTTAGGTCGAACACAATGAGACTTCATTTCATTACCAGTCATTAAGCTATATCGTTAACAAACACGAGACAACCTACCGATAATGAAAGTAGGTATCAAGGCACCAAGTACATTCTTACAAGTGTGAATAAAGGTGTTGAGGTCGAACACTTGAAGAATCCATCGATTAGGAGACATTGATGTATTCCCAATTGTTGATGGCGAGAGAACCTGCCACTGATGACTGCAAGCCTCTAGGTACTCATAGGACTCTAGGTCTCATTTCTTGAATAGATGGGTTGAAATCGATGGAAGGAGACTCGTTGAAAGGAGAGCATTGAGGCATCTCTCATCATTCAACACAAGGTATAAAGTAGGATCTTGATGATTTGGAGGAATCCGGAGGAAGAACATGTTCATGAACCAACGACCATATGCATCTTTCGCATGCACCATATTCAAGCAGTGCACGAAAAAGACCCTCGTGAAACCAATATGGAAAATTGTCAACAAAGGAGAGGAAACCACCAATAAGGATAATGGAATCCAAGACATTGCATGAATCCCAATGTGTGAATATATTTCTTATCGTCGAACACAAGGGAAACCCCCCAATCAGTGACCAATGAGGAGATGTTGATTGTTGTGTTCAAGGTTACCTACCCATAAGGAAAGTAGGACCAGGGGGCACGGTAGGACTACAACTTCATGTAACTCTAAGACACACTGAGGGTATGGCCTACATGCAAAGTCAATAGTTCTGAGAAATGGCTGACACGGGCTGATAGACATCCTTTGAACAAGAGCATGAGACATATGGATGGCTCTAGCAGCATAGACTCAATGATGAAACTTTGTGATGTAGGAGGCACCAATCAAACTCTCCATAGGGACTGGAAGAATAACCAGTCGGGGGAGTAAACTCTAAGTAACGATCTAAGCTTCCTAAATTCATGCTAAACCCAATATTTTTATGACTAGTGGACTCAAAATTTTGTTCTCTGTTCAAAGGTGACACGACTGTTGCCAACATAAAATAATACACTTTTTTCGTCCATCTTTTTTTGTTTTTTCATAGTCAAATGAATGTTATGATAAAGAGGAGGAAATGAGTGCCATGAGTAAGAAACTAGTTCCAACAATGGAACATACCTATTTTCAATGCAAGGAGGTGCACGCAGGATATGGACACTTGAGGGAATGTATCCTCTTGGGGTATAGGGTGTAAAGCTGCAAAGGATATAAACAAGGCTCTACTTGGTTGACAATGCAAATTGTTGAGGTAATAAGATTATAATGTGAAAGCGAGAACTAACAATAGGCTCAATACTACAAGAAAGAGAATGAAATGCAATTACAACTTAACTCCAAAGAATTTCCTTTTTCGTAAATTTAGTCCCCTAGGCCGAAAAATTATAAAACAATACCCAGGAGAACTCTTCTAGCCACTAGTGACTAGAGTATTCCTTTTTCAAATTTATTCTACTTGGTCCGAAAAATGGTTAATGCTACACCAAATAGACTTCCTTTCAAATCCAATTTACAAGTGTGAAAGAGACAAGTTCACTCTGCAATATTTTCTCTTTTTGAGAGAGTCGGAAAAGAGCTTAAACAAGACTCATAGGATGTTGTTCTAAGCAGCATATAATGGGGGAGGCCAAGGCTCCCGTGCAGGACTTCTGTCAAAATTCAGCAACTCACAAATAGCTAACACAAGCTTGGGAAAACCCAAATATTTCCAAGTCGAGGAGGATAAAACTTGCATAGGTTACCTTATCTACAATATATTGAAGAATACCCCTTATCTGGAAGGGTGTAGAACAAGGAAGTCGAGGCTCTACAAGATCATTCCAATCAAAGGAAACCATCCTAGGACTTGAAGCATACTTAGAGAGAGTAAAATAATACCTTGTTCAAAAGGTACAAAATCATAAATTCTAAGGACATGGTTGAAATATGCATCAGCCCCCAAAAGAAGAGTGGGATTGACCGAAGATTGCATCGGCAATGTCACTTCCTTAGACTTGTCACTCTCCAAGATAAGAGTGGAATCGACCAAATATTGCATCGACATGACCACCTCTTCAACCATTGTTTGAATAGGATGCAATAAAACAAGGTCAAAAGACACATCACCCTCCAAAACAGGAGTGGTGTCGGTCAAATATTTCATCGACACGACCACCAGTTGAACAGGATGTGAGAAAACAAGGTCAAGAGACACATCACCCCTTAAAAGAAGAGGGGTGTCAACTGAATATTGCATCGGTATGACCATTGTATCAACCAAAGAAGGACTAGAATTTTGGGAAACCAAAGATGACTCAAAACCCGAAGGGCCCCCAAGAAAGGACCACGATTCTTGTACCACAGAAGTAGCATGACACAAATGAGTAAGGTGATCTCCTTTGCAAAGCCTACAAAGGAACTTGGGCTTACGTATTATACGTCTAGGCTTATAAATTGTATGAATTCCCCCAACATGACTTCCAATGGATGGTGGCATGCTCCCATCATGACCTGTAGAGGTTAGTAGCAAATCTCCAACATGACTTGCAGAGGTTGGTGATGAATCCTCAACATGACTAGCAGAGGTTTGTGATGTCTATGTAGTGTGACTAGCAGTGACTAGAGTTGTGCCCCTATCATGACTTGCAATGGCTAGTTGTTGGTATTCAACATGACTTGCAGAGGTTTTCAACCTATCTCCAACATGACTAGCATATGTTGGTGATATAATTCCACTATGACTTGCAGTGACTGGACTTATGGTGGTTGGTTGCGGAATTTGAGACCAAGGTTTTGGAAATACTGGTTTTGATAAATTGCAGGCAAGGAAGGATTCTAGTATACACCATGGCCCTGTTCGGCGAGATGTATCCTCCTCCAAACTGATTCATAAAGGGTTGTAAGGGAATCATCACCAAGGAAGCCACTTTCGAAGAGAAAGAGACATGAAAAGGGTTACTCAGGTGAGGATATATGTTTCCCCCAGATGAAGGAACTTCATGAAGTTGGTTGCCCATACTATAAAATTGACTCCCCCCAGATGAAACACTAGAGGACAGACGGAGGTTCGCCATGGGAAAAGCATTCATAGGAATCGACATTGTGGAAGAAGGATAGATGGATGAGATGTAATAAGTAGAATGACCGCCCATTTGAGCACTTTCTCCTGGAAAAGTGAAGCCAAGATTGGATCCATATGAAGGAAGATTCCAACCCCCTACCATAAGAGTTGGTTGAGGGATATGATTCCCACCACACAAAAAGGGATAACAAGGAGGCATCAGACCTCCAGACCCAAAACTAGGATTCACATAAGGTGATGAGACAAAGGATGGAAAGTGTGAAGACATGTCCGACATACCATGAAAAAAATTATTAGCGGCCCAAGGTATTGGTTGAGTATCATGATTTAGCGTATCTCTTGGAAATACAAAAGGATTTGTCTCCATGAAATGAGCAAAGACCATGGGTTGGGTAGCGCTAACTGAGGGAGTCACGGGGGCTCCACTAACCATAGCAATGAAAACTCATGAAACAATACAAAATCCTAAGGCCAACTAATAATCAAAGAGCACACCAAAGTAAAACAAAAAGGTCAATGCACACAAACAGGATATAGTGGTTGAAAAGGGGCCTCCCTCACTAGAGTAGGTATGCCTCGCCCAAGAGGGCACGAGACTCCCTTCAAAATATCGGAGGTATCATAATCAATTATAAGGGCCCTCATGGGATTAACAACCACTCGGTTAGATCCCCCCAGAGAGGTACTCCTCCATAAAGGTTGTGTGTTGTCTAAAAGTTATCTGACTCAGGGTACCTGCAGAATAACCCCTCCAAGTAACCTATGTGGCTATCTATTTCAAGAAACTAATCCACCACGATACAGCCAATATTTAGGAGAACAGTCGTAAGTCTGGTCCACCATATGGGCAAGGTAACAAAGCCCGAAATATCGAAATCACTGCCTCTCACGGAGGTAAAGGTACTAGAAAGACCCCCATATATGAATAGATCCCTAGAAATATCGTTGATGCTAAGAAGGTATTGGAGGGATATCTCCTCAACCGAATTCATGTGACCTCATTCTTAACTCTGGTGTGAGAAGAGCCTCCTAACATCACCAATTATACAATGGATTTCACCACTCCCTTAGTCATACACATATGTTGATTTTAATAGCCTTGGAGAAGTTTGCTCACAAAATCCTATTCCAAGGCTCTAAATCTTAAGCTAGTTTGTGCACCCTGAAAAACAAAATCATTTCTAATCAATTTTAAATTTATCAGTGTTACTTTTAGTGGCTTTGTTTACTCAAAAGATGTAGACATGAAACTAATGATGTTATGACTCGACAAGTAAAAGAAATGAATATGAAAATAATGCAAAGTCCTAACTTCAATTCTCAACAAATGATAATCTTTTCAAAATGCAACTTTTAATTCAATTTTGCAATTTCAAATAAGATGTATTCTTTCCATACATGTACTAAGATCAATGATAAGAACCCAAAAGATCAAATACCAACAATGCAAAATGTATATTTTTTGTATTTTGAATATAAAATAATGAAAATGAAAGGACTGAACATCAGCTTGATATAAAGACTCTATTGTACGCAAACAGATACAAACCAAGAATAATATCAAGAAGAAAACACCTAGCCCAAAATGCAAGGACAACCAATGAAAATGATGATGAGAAAGAAAGTGATCCAGAATCGGATCTAGGAGCCTGATAAGGCTCAAAAAGGCTAAAAAATAAAAGTTATTAGAATCAAATGAAACCAATTCCATTGTGACTGGATTGTCGCGTTGATTCTGGCCATATATTTACTTCCTCAAACGGACGTTGTATGTGAGATTTATCACACTCTGATCGTTTTTCCAAACAGGCAAAAAGTCGAACACGTCAACAATCAAAAAGTCAGCGTTGACATCATCATGATGACATGGCAGAGGCACAGTTGGCAGGTTGTACAGCTGACATGGCAAAGGTTCTGTACAACTGACATGGACCAACCAGGATATGACACGTGTCACCATTCGAAGGGTGACACATGGCATGCTCGTAGAGGTGCCACGTGGCCCTACCGTATGGTGACACATGGAAGGGTATGGCGTTGACTGGGTAGACAAGTGGAAGGTACGGTTGTTGAATGGGAAGTAAACATGGACCATCTGATGGTTGACAAGTGGCATCTTCTCCAGCGAATTAGAAGGTGCCACGTGGCCTAGACTTGGGTTGCCACGTGGCACCCTGTGGTTGGTCATTTGGTTCATAAGCAAAAGTGTTGTGCAGTGGGCTGATTTGAACCCCTGACCTCACATATGGGAAAGTGATTTAGACAGGTCCGATAGCCATTGCACCACATTATTTCTTGTTTTACCATAGTTGCAATGTTATATATAAAGTGCATATGGTATATAAGTGGAGGCAGAAGGGGGTTGGGGCTAAGCCCCATCCCACGGACTTGTCATATTATATATGACCGTATCTTTTCAATGGGGCACTCCATTCAAACAAATTCACGAGAATGGGGGCCATGGGATCCAGAGCTAACCTTTGGCGCACCCGATGTCATAAGACCAGGGATGGAACCAATAGTTGGGCACGAAAGTTGGGGCACGGTTTTATTACCGTGTGCCATGTGACTAGTTTGTTGCGGGGCCAAGGGGCCAGCGCACAACCCATAGGGTTGGCGCTTGGCCACCTATGTGTCATATGACCATTAATATCACAGGTCATCATGGCCTATGTGCCATATGACCATTAATGATGACCTGTTACAACATCATTTTTGTACAACATCAAGTTTTGTTTTTCTCTTTATGAGTATGTAATCAGTCCAAATCCATTATGGTAACCTTTTGGGGACCAAAAGGTCCTTTAGTCGGGAGGTGTGATCCAGAATCGGATCCAGGAGCCTGATAGGGCTAAAAAAGGCTCAAAAATAAAATTTATCGGAATCAAATGAAACCAATTCCATTGTGACTGTCTCATCACGTTGATTCTGACCATATATTTACTTCCTCAAACAGACTCTGTATGCAATATTTATCACACTCTGATCATTTTGCCAAACAGGGAAAAAGTCAAATAGGTCAACAGTAAAAAAATCAACATTGATGTCATCATGTTGGTGTGGCAACGTGACACGTGGCAGAGACACAGTTGGCAGGTCATACCGCTGACATGGTAGAGGTTTTGTACAGATGACATGGACCAACCAGGATGGGACACATGTCACCATTGGAAGGGTGACACGTGGCACACTCGTACAAGTGCCATGTGGCCCTATCGTATGGTGACACATGGCAGGGTACGTCATTGACTGGGAAGACAGGTGGCAAGTACAGTTGTTGACTGGGCAGTAGACATGGACCATTTGGTGGTTGACAAGTGGCATCTTTTCCAATGAATTAGGAGGTGCCATGTGGCCTAGACTTGGGTTGCCACGTGGCACCCTGTGGTTGGTCATTTGGTTCATAAGAAAAAGTGTTGTGAAGCAGGTCGGATTTGAACCCCCGACCTCACATACGAGCAAGCACTTTGGACAGGTCTGATAGCCATTACACCACGTTATTTCTTGTTTTACCATAGCTGCAATGTTATATTTAAAGTGCATATGGTATATAAGTGGAGGTGTAAGGGGGCTAGGGCTAAGACCCARCCCGTGGACTTGACGTATTATATATGACCGCACCTTTCTAGTGGGGCACTTCATTCCAACAAATGCATGGGTGCAGGGGCCATGAGATCTAGAGAGAAAGTTGGGGCGCGAAAGTTGGGGCGAGGTTTTATTACCATGTGCCACATGACCAGTTTGTTGCATGGCTAAGGGGCCAGCGCACATCCCATAGGTTTGGTGCTTGGCCACCTATGAGCCATATGACCATTATTAGGGGGAAAGTGCCCATATTGGGGGGCTTATCCCATTTATTCATGCAAAGTGGGTTTTCTACTTTGGTTTATGATTTTGTTGATTTTCTCCACAGATTTGGGAGATTTTTCCCATTATTGGGAGATATTGGGCCCTTTTTTTGGCCAGATCTTAGGAGGAAGTTGGGGGATGATAACCAACTTCAGGCCTATATAAACTAGGCCTTCTTTAGTCCATGGAGATATCAGTGGTGGTTTATAACAGGTTTGTGCTACCGGATTGTTGAGCCAAAGGCCATTGTTATGCAGGGAAACTATTGAGGAGCGCACCTTTGCGGGCCATTTCTGGGAGCCTCGTTCATCCGATTTGGGTGCTGTTAGTTTTGATGGGTTCATGAGATCTAGTAGAACATGACCAGCTCATTTTTGTAACCTTTTTTCACTATCATTATGTACATGTAAATATTCAAACAGAAATAAGCAAATCCCACTGAGACAAGGCCCAGAGACGTAGGCGAAGATTGTCGAACTCCGTTATCACATTTGTGTTATGGTTTGTTGTTTTTTATTGCTTCATTTCAGTTATGTAAATGTTTATGTGACTGTGATAACTTCTCATATATTCTTCCTCTTTCTTTAATCTTCCTAATTGGTTAATCATCACATGCATAATAACTCAACCATAGTCATTAAAAGATCTTTTTGAATCAGAAAGACCACCCGAAAATTCAACCAAAGAAAGGTTTCCTATCACCCTGCAGACACTTAACAGTCATGAGAAAGACCCAATAAGACTCAAAAACCATCAAAACTTACCCAACAAACATCAAACTCAGAAATCAAGCAAAAAAGGATGATGTACGCAACTTTTCAGGAGAAAACCGCATATATACACCTCCTATAGAACGACAGCTTGCGTATGTACGTTTTTGTCAAGGAAAAACCCGCGTATATGTATTGAAACACTGTCAAGTTAAGGATAAGGCCAAGAAACTCAAACTCAAAATCAAAAGAGGTTTTCAAGCAATCATATGACAAGAAACTCAAGGTAACTGAGAGAAATCAAAGGAGAAAAACAATCCAAACCCTGAAAAGAAGATTCAATCCCTAGTATGGTAGCCAATTTTTTTACGAGGAAAATCACATTATGGAAAGGGGTAAACCAAAAAAGATGAAAATGACTGCAAAAATCAACTCTAATCTCAAGTATGTTATATAAACAAATATGCTAACAAGACAAGATAAAGATCCTACCTCATCCAGACATTCGATGAAGTCCACCGTTGAGCACTCGACTCAAACAAATACACCTGCAACTTGTGCTCAACAACCAAGATACGCAACCATATGGTGATAATATATAAAGTTAGCACATATAATATCATAATCCATCAATATTCATAACAAATACACCCATGGAATAATAATTCAAATATTTTCAAGACATTAATTGGATGAGAAAAGAGTATTTCTATTAAAATGTAATCAACATAAGTGTATGAATGACAAACTTCCATGTCATCACATTCGGAACCGAGAAACTAAGACCCTTCCAATTGGGTCTCCACCACTTCAATATTCCACCAAATTCAATCTTATATAAGAGAGACAATGAGGTTCTCCATCAAATAGGGAAGATCTTGGGGGCTGAACAATGTGTTCAGACTTAAAAGGACAAAGGTATGCAGACTCAATATGAAGTGAATAATTTATCCAGAGTAACTTTTCTCTCAAAGTTGAATTCTTCTCCTCTTCTCCATAGCTTGGATATGGCCCATTTATAGCCTTCAAATGGAACTGAAGGGTCGATTCAGAACGTGTCCAATATATGGAGGGTCAAGGATCATGGATCTTGTGACGTGACATGGAAACCCAACACCATTTTTTAATTTTGGGCACAAAACCCAATGTACACGGGTTGTAATGGTGCAACCTGCATATACACATGTTGTATAGTTGTTAGGGCATGTATATGTGTAAAAATACAATTTTTATATCTGGGAACTGCAAAAGGGGACTTCAAGTATGCATAGGGAAATGTAAAAGGCATTCTGAGCAAGTTTGCATGGAGTGAGGAAAATCTTGCTATAACAGATCTCATAGGCTTCACAGATTCAAATTGGGTTGGCGATGGCACAAATCACAAGTCCATGTCTAGGTACACTCTTATTTTGGGGTCAATACCTATTTGTTGGTTGAGTAAGAAGCAAGCATCCATTGATTTATCTTACACAAAGGTCGAGTATAGAGGAGTAGTCAACTGTGTCATTCAGGAACTTTGGCTTCAACACTTCCTTACCAAGCTTGGTATCTAGTTTCATTGTCCGACTGTCATATGGTGTGAAAATTAGAGTACACTAAGATTTTACAGAGATCCATTACATCTACAATGAACCAAACACATTAAGGTCCACATGCATTCCATCAGAGATCTAGTACATGAGAGGACCATTGATCTGCAGTTATGTCCTTCCTCTAAACATATTGTCGATATCTTCATGAAGACCTTTACTGGATAGAAGTTTCAGAATTTTCAGGATCATATTGGAGTGAAGAACACGGTTGCCTAGCAACTTCCTTTTCTTCTTTTGATGCATTGTCTTTTGAGGGGGGTGTTTTTTCCCACGTGGTTTTCTCTCTTTCCTCATTTTTATTCAATGTTCATTAGTTGCATTGTACATGAGTACCTAACATGGACTAGTAGTCGAGACTCATTTTTACTCCATAGTGATGTTCAGGGGGGTGTTGGAGAAACTACTATTTTTGACACACTAGTTCAGTGGGATTTAACTGACTAGTTCTATTTTAGACTTTCTATTTAGATCAACACTATTATGATATTATGCATGCATGCATTCCTAAGGAAAGCTAATTGCTTGAATCATTTTCTTAATTATGGAATGTTTTTTCCTATATATAAGTGCATTCCACTCATTCACTGTATCACAATGATCATCATTGGTTAGCTCATTGGAGTAGTGTGAATATATTTTATCATTCTTCCATATTGAATCTCTCATCCTTTCTTGATAATCTTTGTTTGTACTTTCTTTAGCTAGGTCTCCCGTGCAGGTTTCAATTAAACATTGATAAGTAATGTCAATAGTTTTCCATACTCTTTGTGAAGGCATACTTAGGCACACTATAAACACCAACACGTAATATGAATTGTTGTGGACATTTATAGTTATTTTTTCATTATGTTGTATTCATTATGTTGATGCATTTTCACTTTTACTATGTATATTATCATATCTCCCTTAATATATTGCTTAATGGATGGATGTTTGTTTATGGACATATCACTTTAAATATTACCTTATCTTTGTTAAGTATTTTATTATATATAATCTCTTTATAAATTTAAGTGATTGTTTATTGTGTATATGTATGCATTCATGAAAAATCCCATGTTGGATGCCCAAAACGACCAACTTTTTGGAGGGCTCTCTAATGGATGAACTCCGAGAAAATTTTATGTGTTGTTTTCTTATTAGGATCATGCATTTAGAGTTAATGATAAAAAAAATTCATGGTTTTGTGATGTGTTTATGAGTTAGACTCACTGAGAATGAGTCCTAGGTGGCATTCTCTAGGAAAATAGTCGAACAAAACCCACATTGTCATAGAATGAAGGAATATGAATATGTGAAGGATAGAAATGGGAAATATGATCCTATGGATAGAAAAAGAGATTATACAAGGGGATTTATTGATCCTAAAATGGAAATACTCTAGCTCAACAAATATGGTAAGGAAGTGATGTCTTGTCTGTTTGTTTTTCTATTATATAGTTTGCATGTAGGAAATTAAAGACAAAAGATGAGATACGTGCAATGGACAAGACATGCATGGCATGGATATCATACATGGTTAATTGGGACCACACTACATGAGGGACTAACATTAAGTCCCAAATAAAGGTTGTGTTGACCATGTGATCAACATGATTTTAATCGTTGAACCAATACAAGGAAAACATCTTGTAGCGAAGGATTTTAGTGTTGTAAGATTGGGCAAATTTTTCTAAAAAACCTCTGCTATAGGATTCACTTTTCATAGTAGAGGTGTTAACAAATGTTTCCTACAAGTTAAAAAAAAAAATGGGTGGGTGGAGGTTTAGCATAGGTTTTGTTTCAGTGCTCGTATCGACAACACATACCAGTGCGTTCTTCAATAATACACATTGGTGCGTACATAACCTAAAAAGAACTAGGGATCATATATTTATTATGCATCGGTTCTGTCTTTTTTTTGTGATAATACTGCATCAGTGCTCGTATAAAAAATATGCACTAGGTCATTCATTTTTGTTTTATGGAACATCGGTGCTCATTTAATTTGTATGCACCAATGCCTATATTACCATGTGCATTGGAGAGAAATGAAATTTCAAACATTTGAGGTGTGATGTCGGCGTCATTCTTTGTTACTAAGCACCAATGTGTATATTATATGTAAAGTGACGTGTATTGTAATCATGCACATTGTAATATTTTAAAACAATAAATATAATCGTATGTTATGTTGTTTAAAGTAGTGGTGTTTTTTCACAATTTTTAGCATTGATGTTTCAATGTAATTAATAGGCATTGATGTTTCAATGTAATTAATAGGCATTGATGCATATGACTCATAAAAATGCACCGTTTAGTGAGGCCAAAAAAGTACAATGCACTAATATGTATATATTTTAATTTTATTTTTCTTACAAATTTTCAATTAATCATCTCAAAATCAAATGATTTTTATAATAATATTGATTTTTATATTTTTGTTATCACGCTTTAATATAATGATTGCATTAATGTGTATTGTAACAATGTAAATTATCCATATATTAATTAATCAATGCAATAAAATAAGAAACCCATTTTATTATATATGAATAAGACACACATCACCATACAAAATGGAACAATGTAAATGTCCACAATAATCAAAATGCAATGAATATGTAATTATTACACTAATTGGTAACATGTCATGCAATTTGGACAATATGTCAAGTACATTAAACTAAATCTATGATTTTCACAAACAAATATTCCAAAACATACAACTTGCAATAACATTCAGTTATATTGATTTTCATTCATCACTTGAATTGATGTCATCACTCGAGTTGTGTACATGTCTAATTTATTCATCACTTGTAGGAAATATTGTAGTTTGGTTATTTAACCTAATGTTTTCTTGATCGACTTGTTTTTTATGTTCAATCTCTTCATGTTCCATCTACAAACATAGAAATAAAGTGCAATGAGTAAATAACCATTTAGATAGTAGAATATACATGATTGCGTAAATCAAAAAGTGTATCATAGTAGCGATTGTTTCATAAACAATACACATTCTTTCGAAGTCATGTTGCATGTCGTCTCTCAAAATCTCTTTTATTGGCTACACTTTATACTTTGTTTCCTACATTTTTAATACGTCATGACAAAGCATAGTCAATATAATTAATATAAAGGCTTCTTGTTGTTCCATTAATTATAAAATGAGAGAAGTTAAACAACATAGCTACTTACACATTGTTCAATTAAACCTTGATACTTCAACATATACTCACAACCCATACTCAACCCAATGTCCACCAATTATTCAGTTGGATCTTCTTTATATGTTAGCACCTAATAGAAGAAATCTATGGAGGACTGTAAATTAATTATTTAAATATAAATATCACAACAAATATGAAATCTTAAGTAAGGTTGAAAACGAAAGTACTCACAAATTTTGTGATCAACCCTTTTATTCCTCGTCGTCCTATCTTATGTATTGAATGGGATCCATCTTTTTTCTTTTCTGCAACAAAACAATTGAAAAATCGATGTACATAAAAGAATAAATCAATGATTACATACCTCTGATGCACGTTGTTGTTGGGATGGCTCCTCATGTGATGCAATTATGTTCATTTCTTTAATTATCTCCTTGTACACTTTTTTGGACACCCCTACCAACATGTATTGGTTTTCCCCTTGTTTATCCCTTGGAATTTGGATAATCTTCCTAAAAAATGAAAAGAGTCATTGGGTTGATTTTTTTTATTATAAGTGGAAAGTACGTCTATACATTCTTTCCACTATATCCCTCATAGTTTGAAAAAAAAAAATCTTCTTGTTGTTAACTTCCAACACCACTCCAAATGAACTAAGGACCAAGTCATCATCATTTACATCCTTCATAATTTTTATCTTCTTAGGATGACATACCATTCCCTTGTTATCAATCCCTGCGCAACATTAAAAAAATGTGAACTCGAGTGCTTAAAACATATTAGCAATTAATGTTAAGAAAATCATTTTTAGTAAAAAATCAAAGAAAAACTCCATGTTGATTACCTTTTGATCCACCAAATTCCTCTCTTTGCAACATTTCAATAAAGCTTTTACGTTCTTTTGCACTCAAATTGCAAACAATCTTATTGAGTTTCTTCAAGTTTTTGTTCTACATAACATGCTTTAACTAGTACACATCATTAATTTAAACCTACAGATGATTCAAATATATTAAATTTTTAATAAAACTTAAAGAAATTTACTTGCTCTCTTGTTGGGAAGAGCCACATGTAATTTTTAAACCTGTGAAGTAAATAAATGCATACAAATTCTTAATAAAAATAGAAAGTAATCAATGGCTCATACACATAGTGCAAAAAAAATTATGTTGGAAACTCTTAACCGGGAGAAAACCAACCTTCCTTGGTGTTGCACCTGTCAAATCTTCATTGTATTAATTTAACCATTCACACTACAATATATACAATATTTTAGGTATTTCACAGCTACCAAAACCCTAATTCCTTAATCCAGGATTAATTTAGAAAACTGCTAAAAATAGCGAAAAAATGTTAAAATAGCAAAAACCTCCCAAAAAACATTTTGGGCCATTTCCCTGACTGTCGGATCCAAGCTACTGCCTGGAGCCAAGGGGGGTAATTTTGTCCCCCCTGAGATCCCCCCCATCCCCCGGCCGACACCCGATGCTCGACGCAAATGTACACCGATAGGTGATAGAATAGTCATATGTTGTCATCAAATCTGACGCACCCCCCCACACACATGCAAATAATATAACACATAACCAACATTCTCCCACTTGTTTTTTTCTTTGCATACAAGGGGTCACATGATTACATAGTCAACAATCCAGGGAAACAATTCCCATTGTTTCTTTACACCAGGAGAACTTGTTGGTGCTCACAGAATTTATCAATGAATATGCAACATTCTTCAAAGTGTATACCTTCTCCAACAACACCTTCTTGTCTTCAACCATGTCTCTCAAAAAGTGATGCAGAATATCAATATGCTTTTTCTTTGAATGATAAGTTGGGTTCTTTGCCAGGAATATTGCACTTTGACTATCACAATCTAATCTTATTGCTTGTTGTACCAACCCAATACCTAAACATAATCTATGTAACCATACTACTTCCTTGCATGCATGAGTGGTTGTCATGTATTCAACTTATGTAGTTAAGAGTGCCACTACAACATATATTTTTCTCATCCAACTGATTTCTCTTCCAAATAGGTTAAATACATACCCACTTGTAGATATTCTACGATTCAGATATACATCCCAGACTGCATCAACAAACCCATGTTAGTCCAACACTATGTCTAATATTGGCCTTCCTTGGTAGCACAATCCATAGTTAGAAGCACCACACAAATACATTAAAACCCTCTTTACTATTGTCCAATGCTCCTTCCCTGGTTTTGACATATACCTGCTCAAAACTCCCACTGCATGTGCAATGTCTGGTCTAGTACATGTTGGAATACTAAGAGGGGGGGTGGGGGTGAATCAATATGAGAACTTTTTACCACTTTCAATTACAATATATAATCTTCAACTTTATCAGAAATATATCATTTATGATTGCATTCAATATATCATGAGCATATAACCAAAAGTAGTACAATATCACATCAGATACAGAGTACACCAGAATTTACGTGGAACCCAAATGGGAGAAAACCACATAATTATTTCTTATATATACCAAGAATACATTCATAGGAAGCACCAACTTCCAAATTATCCAGCACCAACTGAAAGGAGGCACCAACCCCCTGATTTATAGGCACCAATTTGAAGGAAGCACCAACTCCCTGAGTTCTTCGCCACCAACTGGAAGGAGGCTACGACCCCCTGATTTACAAGAACCAACTTGAAGGAAGCACCAACACCCTGAGTTCTTCAACACCAACCTGAAGGAGACTACAACCCCCTTTCCTTGCCCCGTCCTACTTCCCTGAAATAAAAGTGTAGACTCACTGTCACTACCACTGATATTGTCACTTCCAATGTCACCAATACATCAACCAAACCATCATTGTCCACATAAACCAACCTATCATTGGTACTGTCACATCAACCTATGACTACCATTGCCACAACACTTGTGACTACCATTGTCACATCAACCTGTCACTGATGATCATCCAATCATCCAACCTGTAATTTTCTCTGTCACTGATATACCATCATCGACCCACTATAGCCACTCACATGGATACCAAAACCATCACCAAAACATGTACATAAATCATGTACATCAAACATAAACCAGAACTTGTACCATACCATGTACATCAAACTTGTACCATATCATGCATCAACCATGTATCAACATGTACCATATCATGCATCAACCATGTATACCAACCATGTACCGAAACCTGTACCATACCATGTATTGAAACTTGTACCATACCATGTACATCAACTATGTACATAAACCTATACCATACCATGCACATCAACCATTTACATCAACATGTACCATATCATGTACATCAACCATGTATCAAACCTCAACATGTACCAACATCACCAGGACATGCACCTCATACATGTACCAAGAATATGCACCAAAGATGTGCCTCAAACATATATCAATGCCTAAACAAGATACCAAGGCATCACATCATAAACAAGTAACCAATATGTACCTCAAACCATGTGCCTCAAGCATGTGCCAACATACATAAACCATGTACCAAGAGATACCATCAAACCATATGCCAAGTATCAAACATGTGCCTCTAACAATGTATCATAACATCACCAAGGTGTATCATGCACAATCACTACCATATACCAAGTGTGTACCTCAACCATGTACCAAAAACACAAATATGTGTCTATAGCATATGCCCAAATCACCATACTATGCCTCAAGCATGTACCATATCACCAAGATATATCAATCAAATCATGCATATAAACATACTCCAGAACCTGTAATTGACCTTATGCTTCATATCATAGACAAACAAACCAACTTAGGCATCAAAAAAATGGTACAAGCATACTTCCTTAACTTTGTTTTGTCCTCGTGGGAACAATACCAATTGTCACGTGGGGCCTCGTGTGACAGGCACTAAGCAACTCGATGGGGTGCCTCGTGGGACACTAGTAGTCTAACCCACAGGGGTCAGCCAAACTAGGGTTTCTTTAGAGAAACCTCCGCACACCTACAATCTTGAAACTCTCACCTTTGCTCTCCTTTTCTACCTCATATTTCTCCATTGCAAACTCAATAATAGATCACTTACTCACATAGGATATATTCAATAAAATATGTGTATGAATGTACTTATGAGTGACTTCTTGAGGTGTATATATACTTTTTCAAAGTAACCTCTTTCCTTAAATTTAGGTTTTCTTTAACTTTCTTGTTACAACCACTTTACCCTTTCATTAATGACTTGCAACCAATTAGGGGTTTCTTAACCCATATTTGGGGCTTCCAACTTCATGACCTCATAACTCCTCAACCGTGAGGAACTACATGACGATCCACCTATTATTGGTAATAGCATGATGAGGACTATCCATCTGTGAGTGTGTTACCTACATTTACAATGTCCTTCATATCCTTATTCCTCAAACAACTTCAAGCTTCATGACCACACCTATGGGTTTCTTGTAGACTTCTTCAAAGCATCTTCATGTGAGGGAAATGCTTAGAGCTACTCCATAAGAGAACCACTTTGGAGACTTCTCCAAATACACCCATTATATTTTTTGAAATCAATGGCAACCACTACTTGTTGACATCAATGACAACCAACTGTCCAACAATCTCTCCCTTTGGCACTGATGGAAACATTCATAATCCACCTGTGACCAATGTTCCTCTGATGTTTCTCTCCTAATTTTTCTATCCCCCTTTGACATCAATGGAAAAGGGTATCTCCATTTAGGTATGCTCCCCCTATCTTCATTCTTCTGATCTTTCTCTTTCTCCCCTTTTGACATCATGGGTAAAAGGATAACTCCCCCTATCTTCATGCTTCTGATCTCTTTCTCTGACAATTTATCTCCCTTGAGTTTTCTGTAAGATGTCATGTAGATCAATGTGGGATTTCATGTTTATGCTTTCTTTCCTTTCTTATGGTGTTCTTTGTCCATTGGTGCTTCCTCTTGTAATTCATTGACATATATAAAAAAGAATTCAAAGTTACTTGTCTTCAATTCTTCATGACTTGTCAAGTTCACATTAATGACCATACTTCCTTCTAACGATGTGGTTTATGTTGTGCCTTTCACTACTTTCCTTCCTAATTCCACTTGTCCATTGATTCCACCGATTCCAATTGTTAATATGCTTTCATCCAATGTTTTAGACCTGTCAAAGATCTCATGAATCCATCTCTATCCATATGTCATAAATTTTTCCATGACTCTGCTACTCAACTGCATACGTTGTTGACCCATTTGTCACTTTACCATTCTGAAGATTTCCTTTTCAAAATATTTAACCACTTTAGACTATAGAAAATAAATCTTTTTGATCTATATAGCTTCTGCTTAGAGCCCCCATGTTCAATATTCATATTTATTGGGAGTCTCCAAGCCAAATGGCTCAGAAAAATACCCTCTATGATGCAGAGTAATATTCCTCTTCGTCTGTGGATTCATCATTTTCCTTTTCATCCTCTTCCTGAATACTGACATTCTTTTCATTTTCTTCCTAAACTCTGACTTCATCCTCTTCCTGGATTCTGAGATCTTCCTCTTGGCATGTGAATTCATTATGATCTTGCATTGCTGCAAATATTTTGAGTATGATATCTATGACCTGATCTGCATTCATCTGCTCTTTTTGTTTTTCATTTCTTCTCTAAAACATCTTGTATCTGACATCATTGTTTTCCTTCATGCGAGGCTCTGTCCTGCTTCTACAATTTCAAGCTATGTGGCCATAACTGTGGCATTTGTAACATTCAATATTGGAGAGAGCCACAAAACCATTTCTTGTTTGAACATTTCTTCAATAAGCTTTTCAATCTACAACTTTATGTCCAAAGTTAGTACAAGTAAGACAATGGCCCTAAAAGAAACTTTCATACCTGGGAGTGAATGATCTTCTTTGTGATGTAGTCCTTCTGAAATTATGTCTTGGATGATCATGATATTCTCTTCTATTATTTCCTTCAAAATGATTGAAGCTTCTTTGTTGCCTAAATGTAGAAGGTCTTTTGTATTCATTCCTCTTTGACTCTTATTGACCATGATTCCTTCCTTTCAGAACTTATTCATAACTCTTTTGTTATGATTCTTTCGTCATGGAGCTTAAACCTTCTTCAAAATGAACGTTCTTGTATCCTAGTCTAGATTTGTCATTGTATGGCCTTTGACTGTTGAGAATGTTTTCTAACACTTGAGAACTTTTCAAGTTCCTTCTTATCTTGTTGACTTCAACTCTCAATGTCACAATTTCCTTATCAAGCCTCTCACACTCTTTTTCTTTCTTTATCATCTGGATATGCATTACTTCATCCTTTATCTTTCTTTCATCAAATTGAGTTTTCAAGGAGATGATTTATTCTTTGAATGATTTGTTTTTCTTCCTTTGTTTCTTTAGTTCAGTTAAAGCATTGATTAATGTTGCCTCAACATCCACTTCACCTTCTTCTTCGTCACTTTCAAGATTTATTCTCTTATTTTCCATAGCTATAAAGAGTACATTTTCAGAGTCACTATCACTTTCATCATCTTCATCATATGAGGAACTATCTTCTCTTGAGTGGAGATTTTTCTAATTTCCTTTATCGCCTTTCATGTTTCCCATTTTATATTTAATTTATTTATTAGGATCTTCTTCTTCACCACTATGTAACTTCTTAGCATAAGGACACTTATTTGCAAAATGACCAATTTTACCACAATTAAAAATTTTAAGGGAAACATAGCTTTGTACTTGTCAGTTCCTCTCTTCAACTTCCTTATGAAGTTGGTTATTTCTTCATCCTCATCTAAATCATCACTACAGTTGCAATGTGACTTTGACTTGGGATTTTTATTCTTCTTGGATTCTTTGAAAGCCGCTTATTTCCTGGATGGATTTTCCTGTTCTCATTTCATAAGCTATAAATATTCCATGTAGCTCGTCCATGCTTATCATACCCGGATCTTCTCTTTATTCTAGTGCTGAAATATTAGGATTAAACATCATTGGAAGATATCTTAGTACCTTTTGAACAATCATAGATTCATCAAATTCTTCCCCCAATCCTTTAATCGCATTCATTATTTCATCAACTCGTAAAAAGTAAGTTGCAATGTCTTCATCTTCCTTCATTTTCAACTGTTTAAATTGGCCTCTATAAGTCTGAAGCTTGGCTACTTTAACTGTGGCATCTCCTTCATAAAAATTCTAAAGTTTTTCCCAAATCTCCTTTGCAAAATCACAATGCATAACCTTCACATATATCGAATCAACCAGACCATTAAAGATAGCATTTTTATCCCTTGAACTATTTTTACTGAGTTTCTTTCCATCGTTATCTGTTGGTGAAGTGGCATGCTCTTTGTATACGAATTGGTGCTCTCCATGATCCACCTTCCAGTGGTTAGACTATTTCTTGAAGGAAATTTCTCTAATACCAATTGTTGGAATACTAAGAGGGGGGGGGAGGGGGGTGAATCAGTATGAGCACTTTTTTCCACTTTCAATCACAATATATAATATTCAACTTTATCAGTAGTATATCATTTATGATTTCATTCAATATATCATGGGCATATAAACATAACAAGTATAATATCAAATTAGATACACAATACAATAGAATTTAAGTGGAAACCCAAATGAGAGAAAACAACATAATTCTTTCTTATATATATCAAGAATACATTCATAGGAAGCACCAAATTCCAAATTCTCCAGCACCAACTAGAAGGAGGAACCAACCCTCTAATTTATAGGAACCAACCTGAAGGAATCACCAACTCCATGAGTTTTTCGGCACTAACCGGAAGGAGGATATGACCCCCTAATTTACAGGAACCAACCTGAAGGAAACACCAACTCCCTGAGTTCTCCGACACATACCAGAAGGAGGCTACAACCCCCTTTCCTTGCCCCGTCTTGTCGCCCTGAAATATAATTGTAGACTCACTATCACTACCACTGATACTGTCACTTCCAATATCACCAATACATCAACCAACCCGTCACTATCCACATCAACGAACCTATCACTGTCACTGTCACATCAACCTATGACTACCACTGTCACAACAACATGTGACTACCACTGTCACATCAACCTGTCATTGATGATCATCCAATCATCAAACTGGTCACCATCTCTGTCACTGATATACCATCATCAACCCACCATATCCACTCACATGGATACCAAAACCATCATAAAACCATGTACATCAACTATCAACCAGAACATGTACCATACCATGTACATCAAACTTGTACCATATCATGCATCAACTTGTACCATACCATGTATCAACCATGTACCATACCATGTACATCAACATGTACCATACCATGCACATCAACATGTACCATATCATGTACATCAACCATGTATCAAACCTCAACATGTACCAACATCACCAAAACATGCACCTCATAAATGTACCAAGAATATGCACAAAAGATGTGCCTCAAACATATACCAATTCCTCAACAAGATACCAAGGCATCACATCATCAACAAGTAACCAAGATGTACCTAAAACCATGTGCCAACATACATAAACCATGTACCAAGAGATACCATCAAACCATATGCCAAGTATCCAAGATGTGCCTCTAACAATGTATCATGCCATCACCAAGGTGTATCATGCACATTCATTACCATATACCAAGTGTGTTCCTCAACCATATACCAAAAACACAAATATATGTCTCTAGCATATTCCCAAATCACCATACCATGCCTCAAGCATGTACCATATCACCAAGATATATCAATCAAATCATGCATATAAAAATACCTCAGAACCTGTAACTGACGTGGTGCTTCAGATCATAGACAAACAGGCCAACCTGAGCATCAAAAAACTAGTACAAGCATCCTTCCTTAACTTTGTCTTTTCCTCACCGGACCAAGACCAGTTGTCATGCGGGGCCTCGTGTGACAGGCACTAAGCAACCCACGTGGGTGCCTTGTAGGATGTTAGTATTCTGACCTACGGGGGTCATCCAAACTACAGTTTATTCATAGAAACCTCTGTGCACCTACAATCCTGAAACTATCTCCTTAACTTTAGGGATTATTGAAATGTCTTGTTACAACCAATTTACCCTTTCATTAATGACTTGCAACCAATTAGGGGCTTCTTAACCCATCTTTGGGGCTTCCAAATTCATGACCTCATAACTCTTCAATCGTGAAGAACTGCATGACATTCCACCTACCATTGGAAAAAACATGATGAGGACTATCCATATATGAGTGTTTTATCTGCATTTACATTGTTCTTTATGTCCTTATTTCTCAAATAACTTTGGGCTTCATGACCACACCTATGGCATCTTCAAAGCGTCTTCCCATGAAGGCCATGCTTAGAGATACGCCTTAAGGGGGCCACTTTGGAGACCTCTCCAAATACACCCATCACATCTATTGACATCGATGACAACCATTGCTTGTTGACATTAATGAAAACCAACTATCCAACAACATCAATGACAACGAATTGTACACCAACATCAATGAAAACCAATTGTCCAATAGTACAAACCATTGCATACATCAAACTGCCAACCTCACTAGCATATGAAACAAGGGATGTTTCCTCTTCCTCTTCTTTGTCTTTGGACACTGATCTACAAATAAATTTATACCTATAGGAATAGGAAACTTGATTGGTTTAATTTTCTGCATATTAAACCTCTGCAATATCGTCTCAGCATATTTTATTTTATTCAAATAGGGTTTCATGTTTGTACAATCTCTTTTAATATCCATTCCCATAATGAAGTTAGCAGCATCGAGATCCTTCATGTCAAATTTTGAGGATAGTTTTGATTTCACCTCCTTGATAACATCCATGTTATTTGCTACCAGCAACATGTCATTGACATACAACACTACATAAATTAAGTGATTACCAACCTTCTTGGAATATACACAATGATCGGCCCTACTATTCACAAATATTAGTCCAAGGATGTATGTCTCAAACTTTTGGTACCACATCCTAGGTGATTGTGGCGAACCAACCTGGTTCATTATGTAAATATCCAAAATACTTGGAATATAAAAATATCCATAAGCACAATAAATAATATAAATGTATATGAGAATAAATAAAATAGTATGAGATGAGATGATTACAAATGAGAAATGAGGGTTGTATATATACCCACACAGGGGTGTGATCCATATTATTTTGAGAATGAAATGGAGGAAATATAAGAAGTAAATACACAGATATAATTCCAGAAACACATAGATACAATAATGCACAATTGTTTTTAATGACAGAAATGTATAGAAACTGTAAAAATACAGAGTGAATGAACTCACTAGAATGGTGTCATATTATCTCTGAGAAGAGATGTGATGGTTATGCTCATTTGCAAGAAGATGATGATGTTTACAATGATGCTCTAGAGACATTTTTAACATAAATAAAATCCAAAACCCTAACCATGAAAGATGAAACACCAAAAGGTTTGTGGGCCCCGATGGGGGTAGTTGATACGTCAACTTCCCAAGGGCCTAACTTTTGAAGGTTGTTATGAACTTGTTGTTGGAGGGGTTGGATATGCTTAACATATCTAGTTTCATGATCTACCTGAGTATGGGAGGACTTTATCGGTGAAGATGCAGCATGAAGAACATGAAGGGATTTATTATAACTTGGTTTGACTCTAAAGTGTGGAGGCACCCCTGTAGGTGCAGTGGGAATATATTGGTGCTCTTCTACAATCTTGTTGATCTGCTTCTGCTAGATAGAAGGGTCTTGGGATGAGGTTGCAGTGGTTACAGTGTCCTTCTCTTATAACCAAATTGTGAAGAGGATCAACTTTGTGGTATGAGAGATTAATTTGTAGCATTGTTTTGTCGGAACAATACTCAGATCTACCTCTGGTATCCTATAGATTTGACCCTCGAGAGTAGCAATGATGCTACGTGGTCGAGACTCATAAACAACATGATGCTTCCACATTTATGTTTGGCCTAACAGAATGCCATAAACTTCTAGTGGGGAAAAATCACACAATACCTCACCCTTGAAGGGATTGATTCCATATGACTGGTGGCACTGCTGGCTGACACAAATATCTCGTCCCTTGTGAATCCATCCGATGTTGTATGGCTGTGGGTGTGGTGTTTTCAGAAAATCCAACTGCTTGATGACCTCTGCTGAGATGAGGTTCTTCTAGCTTTCACTATCAACAATAAAATGTAGCATGGTCCCCTTCACCCACATCTGTGAATGGAAAAGGCGCTCCCGCTCCTCCAGATCATCTGGTTCTTCTGGTTGGATTGTTGCTGCCACAACCGTAGAAATGGGTTTTTCATGAATTAGTTGTATTATTTTATTATTGTCTGAATTAGATTCTGATTCGGGGATCAGTTTTGTTTCTTTGATATTGGCTACCAATGATTGTTTCAAGCAAAATTCATCGGTCATGTTGTGCCAAGGGATTTTGTGGAATTCGCACCACTTCTTAGTGTCCTTCTTTGTCTTCTCGTTGATTTTTTTTCCTGTGGATTGGACTGGTTGTCTTGAGGTTGGATATTTTTTGGATTAGGAATACCTTTACCATACATTGGTTGTTGCATATTTGCAAACCCAGATTCCTACTTGTTCTAGTGCTTAAATTTCTGCTCAATTTTGAAAACATATCGATAAGCTGCTCCCAGTGATGAGATGTCTAGAACCAGATGTCGCTCAGAGTTTTTGATACCCATCTTGGTGCACAAGGTATGGAAGATATTTGTGAACTCTACCACTGTTTTACCCCTCTCTTGATGCAACATGATCCATCTCATGTATTGGTCATCATAGTTTCCCACAGGGTAATATTGATCCTTGATTGCATCCATACAAAAATACCAAGAGGGATCTACCCCAAATATTCTATAATCCTCTGTGGAATTTTGATCCCAGTAAGTTTCCCACCAATGTTTGACATGGGGGAGAGCCTTAAGGAGCGCAAAGGTGATATTTTATTTGTCGGAAAAATTGTGAACATAGAAATAACCTTATAGAAAATTTAACCATTTTTCCAAATCATCTACATCGTTCTGACCTTCAAATACGGGAATATCAAAATTAACTTGTACCTTGAATGGGGCAGTGTCTCCAAAGCGACTGCTTGACGAAGACGTGCATGTTATTGTCGGCAATCGTTGAAGGATTTGGGAAAAATTCTCCATCATCTTGTTCCTATGTTGCACGAGGATTTCCATGAGCAACAACTTGATGGGATATTTTGCTCCCTCGTCTCTCTTTTCATCCGCCATGGGAGGCCGCTTGGGTTGGTGAGAGCGGTTGTCCTCGAGAGAAACTAGCTCGAGACCCAACTCTCTATACCCTGACCTCATCGGGGACATGCAATAAGAAACAAAAAGGAGTAGATTGCTCTGATACCACTAATATGGATTATTTTGAGAATGAAATGAAGGAGAAAATATAACAAGTAAATACATAGATATAATGCCAGAAAAACATTGATACATTAATGCATGCTTTTTATTAATGACAGAAATGTAAAAAAATTGTAAAAATACAGAGTGAATGAAATCGCTAGAATGGTGACATCTTATCTCTGAGAAGAGATGTGATGGCTACACTCATTTGCAAGAAGATGGCGATGTTTACAATGATGATCTAGAGGCCTTTTTAACATAAATAAAATCCAAAACCCTAAACCCAGAACATGAAATGCCAAAAGGTTTGCAGGCCCCAATGGGGGTAGTTGATACGTCAACTTCCCAACGACGTAAATTTTTCATACAATCTTTGTTTGGGTGCACGATAGCTCATTGGAAAGGTCTATCCGAGGAACACACATTTTTCCTTCACACTTTGGGCTAAAGCCTACAGTGTGATTATGGCAAGCCTAAAAAACGTTGTTTAGGGCTTGAAAATGGTCTGGGAAGTTTAGGACCCAAAACGCTCTAGAAAAACTACCAAGGTGGAAACCCTTATTTTGAGCTAGTGGAATAGGTGTGTGGCCACCGATTTCCTCTTGGATCAGGGTTCCCTTTCATAAGAGACATGTCCTTTCATATGAGGTGTCTCTTCATAAGTACTTAATTGATAATTATTTGTTATTCGTTTATTATTTATATTTATATATTTATATATATTTATGTTTGTTACATTGCCTTCCCCATTAGAAATGCTTTGTCCTCAAAGTATGTTTATGGAGAGGCTTACGTCTTCGTTTTGGCTCACAATGTATTTGCATGATTCTTTATTTTTGGTGTTGTCATGATTGACGATACAAGACAATATTAGTGACGAAGAGTTGAGCAGAAATGTCAAATTGTGAAAGGGTCAAACCATCCTAATTTAATCTTTTGTGGAATGTTGCACTTCCAAGATGAATGGTTATCATGAGAGTTAATTGTGTTGGTATCAATATTTTTCGGATGATAAGTTAGTCATTCTCGATCTAAGTGATATTGATACTCTAATTGTTTAAGATATCTTATTTTATGATTTGGATGTCAATAAGGAGTTATTATAACACAACTCTCTTTTATCTTGCTTGTAGCGTTTTCTTTATGCATTGATGTTGCATTGTTAATTGTTGAACTTTCATTAGCAAATACATTCAAGATTTATTTTTTTTGTAATCCAACATCGGAGTGTGTATTTACTTCAACTGGGTTGTTGTCTTCTCAATTCATGATATTAAATGGATCTATATTCGTTCCTTTCTCTTCAACTTGTTTTTTCACATCTGAAGACTTCGATGATTAACTTTCTATAAATTGTTCTAACTAGTTTTCCAGTAACTTCTTGTTACTCTTAAGCTTATTAATTCGCATTAGCAGGTTTTGATTACGATTTTTTAGATGTGAATTTTCTTCATTATCTGATTTGTCAATATCTTTAATGTATGGGTTTCCAATTTTCTCTTCTTTCAACTTTCTTATTTGTTCTAATATTTGATTACTCTACTTCGTAGCCTTGGACTTCTTGACTTGTGCAAGTAATTTATGACTATGATCTTTTAATAAATAAATTTCTTCGTTTTTATCCCTAATAACTTTGTCAAAATATTTTTGCATCCTTGATATTGGCTTTTGATTTTCTTGAAGGATAACCTTCAAGATATCTTTAAAGTCTTTTGATGGAGGTATTATCGATTTTGACCTCATTGTAATGTCCTGAAATGTCATCATTTTATTTTTATAGGAAAATTTCAAAAATATTTTCTTTGTGTTTAAAATGAAGGTACCTAGTTTTCCCAACCAGGGTAACCCAAGAATTGTCACTCTTTTTTATACATAGTTTCCACTTTGAATTGGGATATATCTTCATAAGCATCAATTGTCACTAGCAAGTCCTTAATTTTGTATGTGTTTTGCGAAAAATATCTTCCTTTTCAATTATATTTGGATCCTAAATTAATAATTAATTTTTCAAATCGATATTGATGTAATTTTCATTATGGTCCAAGCTGATAAAAAAATTAACCTCTCTTCCTTTAATACTCCCCTTTAATGTAAAAAACCCATAACATGATATTGGACAACCTTCATAAGAAAAACTTATTTTTCTTTTGTTATTAGACTCCATTTTTCTTTCGTCGATAAGTTACGATAAATAATTTTGTGATAAACGATACTTTGATCATGAAACTTATATAACCCTTCTTCTTTTTTCCGAAAAATTAAATAATATCCTTATTTTCCTCAAGTGTTAAATATAAATTCTTTAATGGTTCTTTGAAAAAAGAGTTCCTAGAATAACCTTTTTCTTTTTTTATATAACCTTAACATATGTGGAATAAATAATATACTCCCTTTACTTTAACTTTTAATGGTCCTTTTTATCTCTTCGATTCATTTTTAATACCTTTAAAACCTTTGATTTTAAGCTTATATATCCTTTTCTAACTTAATGATGGAGTAACTTGTCCTGGATTTTTTATGTTCTTTTTAATAAAATTTTACTTAAAATATATATATATATATATATATATATATATATATATATATATATATATATATATATATATATATATATATATATATATATATATATTTTCTTTTTTCCTTTATAATTTTTAATAACTTCCCTTCACACTTATAACTTTGATATTATTTTTATAATATCCTCTCTCTTTTTTAAGCTAAATTTTTTATTATCTCATAAACATATTACAATCATTAGCTACGAACCCTGGCACCTGGCTTATCATTGACAGAAACCAAAGGTTGCACTAGGGTCCATTGAAATTGTCCAAACCGAGCTTGGAATCTATTAACAAAATAACAAAAATTCTATAGAGCCTAAATGTGTCGGTTGAGTGTTTACAGAATATCAAGCCTATGAGAACGGAACTGAAACTATCTAAAAATCCATACATAGATCATTGAGGGCTCTGCCCAGAAAATCAAAGACCATCTGTACCAGAAGCAAGCAGTCTCCACTCTAGAGAAAAGGAAAAAGGATGATGACAAACTATACAATGAGAATGAGCAAGCTCGCTTGAGATGGAGTCAAAAAGAGCATACATTCTACGATTGATAATTTCCAGGAGAAAATGTTGATCCGAGACTACCTCGCACAATTCAAAGATGAGCTAGAGTTTTTCCTTTGATAAACGTCACGAAGATCCATCATTCGTGCATGAAGGATTCATAGTCGGGGAAGCTGGAGGAATTACATGAACTAGAGTTGGGTCCGCTGGGGATAACTCCTCTATGATTGGGAATCCCCAATGCCCCTCAGGAAGATCCCATTCTATTCTTTCCCTGGAATCCAGTGCGAGAGAATTGTTCCTTTGTTGCAAAGGGTTTCCCTGGAAATCCCTCTCCACATTCTTATTGTTGTTATAGGCTCCTGAATTTTACTCGACAGGGGTTGGATGGAACAAAGATTATTGTAAAGGAGGATTATAAAGACGCCCTCGATTAGCTAGGTAGCGGTAGTAAGTTGGTCCATGTTTGGGCTTGCCTCTTTCTCTCGGCATGGCAGTCAAGAGGGAGTCGATGACAGGGTGAAAGACTTAAAACAGTGGATGAAAGGGAAGGTCAAGCAAAAGTCTGTAGAGTTGAAGGAAGGAATAAGGTGCCAAAATATTAGGTTGTTGTTAGGTGAGAAAGGGGAAATCAACTGCCATGCCAAAAACTGATGCAGAGTGTGTGAGCGTTAATGTTGCACTTGGGAGGGAGGGTAAGTGGAGTTTAGGCGGAAGGGGAGTACATGAACATTAAGCGTGTGTAGGCATAGGTGGCACCCCATCCGGGGTTTTATAATATCATTTTAATTAAACTTAGAGTGGAATATATTCGAATAATCCTTTTTAACAAGTGTTGCATGGCAACGTAGTCCCTGCCAGGTTGGAATGGGAATAAACGTGACTGAGTACAGACAGGTAGGCAGGAAGTTGAAGTACATGGAAACACAAAAGAATTAGCATTCTTGAATTAGTTTTGTTTAAAACAAGGGCTGGTGGATACAAAAGGAATTGAAATTTATTTTGTTATAGGTTCGTGGACATCAGAAATTGTACATATGAAATTTGTAATTTTATATAGATATTTAGTTTTATAGATACGAAATATGTACTTTTTTTTGGATCGCGGGTTATCCGGTTGGCGCACTGAAAATCAGACTCTATTGTTCCGTGCCCTACAAATAGCACCCAAAGTTCCACGACATAGAAATTGACAATTGGAGTTGTGGACTATTTCAAATTTAAGGGCATACGTATGTTACAAAAAAACTAGCATCAACATAAATTATAGATACCAAATATGTAGTTTGATTAAGTAGATATATAGAGCATGGGGGTTGTCGAGTTGGCAGGCAAAAAATTGGGCTTGTGTTGTTCCGTGCACTACAAATAGCACCCAGAGTTCTGTTACATAGAAATTGACAATTAGACTTGTGGACTATTTGAGATTTAAGGGCCAACGTCTGTAACATAGGTTCGTGGAAAAAACCATAAAAAAATAGCAATACCAAATTAGTTTTCTTTAAAACAAGGGGTCCTGGACAGAAGAAGTTGAAATATATGAAATTATAGGTTCGTGGACAAGACAAATTATACATATCAAATGTGTAATTTGATTAAGTAGATATATAGAGCATGCACGGAAGCTTCATTCCGGGTTGTCGGGGTGCTGGGCTGAAAATTGGGCTTATGTTGTTTCGTGGCCTACAAATAGCACTAAGAGTTTCGCAATATACAAATTGACAAGTGGTCTTGCAGACTATTTAGAGATTCCATACTTGGCATTTTTTTGGTTCGTGGGTTATCGGGCTAGCATGCTAAAAATCAAACTCTGTTGTTTCGTGCCCTACAAATAGCACCTAGAGTTCCGCGACATACAAATTGACAATTGGAGTTGTGGACTATTTAAAATTTAAGGGCGTAAGTATGTTACAAAAAAACTAGCATCAGCATAAATTATAGATACCAAATATGTAATTTGATTAAGTAGATATATAGAGCATGGGGGTTGTCGGGCTGGCAGACAGAAAACTAGGTTTTTGTTGTTGAGTGGCCTACAAATAACATCGAGAATTCCGCGATATACAAACTGACAAGCGGTCTTGTGGACTATTTGAATTTTTGGATCGCGGGTTCTCGGGCTACCGGGCTGAAAATTGGGCTTTTGTTGTTCTGTGGCCTGCAAAAATAAAATATCTAATTTGATTAAGTAGATATATAGAGCTGAAAAATGTCGGGGTTGTTGGGGTTGCGGGATGAAAATTGGGCTTTTGTTGTTCTGTGGGCTACAAATAGCACCGAGAGTTCCTCGATATACAAATTGACAAGTTGTTTTGCAGACTATTTCAATTTTTGGATCACAGGTTGTCAGTCTGGCGGTATGACAATTAGGCTTATGTTGTTCTTTGGCCTACAAATAGCCCCTAGAGTTCTGCGATATACAAATTGACAATCGGGCTTGCTGACTATTTGAATTTGAAGGGGCTCGTGTCGAATAACGAAATTGAAATAATAAACTCAATAACTTATCTTTCTATCAATAAAATCATTTATAATTAATTAAAACAAGTTTAGCATTCTCGAATCAGTGTTCCTTTTTACATATGCATGTGGACAAAAAAACAAAAAAAATAGTATTGACGTCTGTTACATAGGCTGGTGGACAAAAGTATGAAAAAAATTGCATTCCCAAATTAGTTTTCTTTAAAAGAGTAGGTTCTTGACTTAGCCAGTTTTTGGATTGCGGGTTCTCGGGGTGGGGACCTGAAAATCGGGGTTTTGTTGTTTTGTGTCCTACAAATAGCACCGGCAGTTCCGCGATATACAAATTGCCAATCAGACTTATGGACTATTTGAATTTTAAGGGGCTCGTGTCCAAAAAATTTAGCATTCGCGAATTAGTTTTCTTTACATAGGTTTTGCATACACTGGTGGAGAAAAGGACAAAAAGTATAGTACCTATGTATGTTACATAGGGTGGTCGAGAAAAGGACCAAATAAATAGCATTCCCGGATTAGTTTTCTTTAAAACAGGGGCTCCTCGACACAAGAAATTGAAATTTATGAAATTATAGGTTCGTGGAGACCATAAACTATACATAGAAAATATCTACTTTAAAAAATTATGGGGATGAGATTTTATAGAACAAGGATGGAGTCCTCATTCCATACTTGCACGGAGGCCTGATTCCATACTTAGGTAGTTTTTGGATCGCGGGTTATCGGGTTTTGGGATGGAAATTGGGCCTTTGTTGTTCCATGGCCTACAAAGAGCAGCCAGAGTTACGTGATATACAAATTGAGAAGAGAACTTGCGGACTATTTTAATTTTAAGGGCCTTTGTGGAAAATAGTATGAAGGACATGTGGTAAAGATGCAAGAAATGACATACTCTCTATACGTTTGAGTAGAAAGAAAGTAGTGAATACAATTTTATGACATTTATATAAAAAAATACTAAAATGTGTTATATATTCCTGGAAATTTAAAGAAACATATATATATGTGTGAAATATGATATCTCAAATTTGAGTGAGTGATTTATGTCATATTTAATTTTGAAAATGACCATGCAGGAGAAAATATGCATTAGAAAAAAGAGAATTGAGATAAAATAAATAGAATGACTTCACATTAAGCATAGCTGAAGATAAAAATCTAGGAACACATAAAAGCAGAAAAAAAAACTAGCATTCCCGAATCAGAGCATGGACGGAACCCTCATTCCATACTTAGCCAGTTTTTGGATCGCAGGTTCTCGGGCAGGGGACCTTAAAATCGGGTTTCTGTTGTTCTATGTCCTACAAATAGCACCGAGAGTTCCGTGATATACAAATTGACAATGGGACCTGCGGACTATTTGAATTTTAAGGGGTCGTGTCCCAAAATTTTAGCATTCATGAATTAGTTTTCTTTACATAGGTTTTACATATGGTGGTGGGAAAAAGCACAAAAAATATAGTACCAATGTCTGTTACATAGGGAAGTGAACAAAAGGACCAAATAAATAGCATTCCCGAATTAGTTTTCTTTGAAACAGGGGTCATGGATACAAGAAATTGAAATGTATCAAATGATAGGTTCCTGGAGAGCATAAATTATACATAGCAAATACGCAATTTTTTAAAATAGATATTTAGTTTTATACATACGAAATATGTAAAGTAAACAGAATGACTTCACATTCAACATAGCTGAAGATAAAAATATAGGAACACATAAATATATAAGGAGACAAAAGAATAGTTTTATTTGGAATATATGAAAAAAAATAATAGTTTGTTGCATATCCCTGGAAATGTAAATGCATTTGTCATATAGACTGGGATTGGGGCTCCCGCGGGCCATAACAGAAATATGTACAAAAAATATAACTGTGGAAAGAAGTCGGACACGATAGAATGTAATACTTGAAAAGTAGAAATGGGGAGATCAATTTTTGGCTATAGATTTCTACTCAGAAAACTTGGAATAACTGGATTGATAAAGAAAGGACTATCACTATACACTTACAGGAATGGTATGTATAAGTAATTTTGGTGTTTTCTTGATCATGCCTTTCCCTATTGATTTTTGTGGGCAACCTGCTTGAATATCTGGATTGATAAACAGAGGATTTATGCATTTCCCTGTTGGATTCGGTCAGTGACCCACTTCAAGTTCTCTTCAATATAGCTTCTCAAGGGGGCGACGTTGATGTCATTGCGGATTTTAATGCTGAAAACTTCATTTTCTAATTCGATTAGATCAATTGAAAGTTTACACAGAGCTTCATGAATCTCTCCATTCTGTACCGAATATCGGACTAGCCAGTTGTCCACCTCTTCTTCATGATATTCAAGAATCCTGTAAAAAAATTCTAAAGACAAGGCCTTCAAATTATCAACTTGTTTATCGAAATGTTGCTTGGTTAACACTAGCGAGTTGAGGATTAAGCTGGGGTCCTGGAAGCCATTTGTCTTTCCTACTAAGTCTATTTTGGTGAGCTTTGTGAATAATGTTTCTTTCTTTGATATTGCTTGCTCACGTGATTGGACGATGAGATAGAGGTTCTTCACTTTCTCTTTCCAACATGCTTCTAATTGAGTGAGTCGTTTATTGGGTGGGAGATCATGTTGTCTTCTTCTCATCTCTGGCATGTTGTTGAAATGAAAGGAAAAAGGGATGACCGTGTGCACATAGAAAGTTTCTTCATTTTTTAAATCTGTCTGCAAAAGTCGGAGCAAGTTATGTGCCCTGCTCCCCAGGGAATCCATATTCTGTGATGTTTCTTAGGCCTTAGTAATCAGTTCCATTCTTTTGTTGATATTTTTCTCCACATATCCTCTACAGGATGCGAGGAAGCTGGAGGACCCTTTTAGATTTGTTGCAGGGGTGCACGCAGTCACAGGCATGGCTATTTTCAAAGAACTTCCAAGCAATGGCATAGGAAACAAAGCTTCCTCTAACTCCTTAATCTAGTTCTTTAGTTTGGCATTTTCGGCTTCAATGACTCCAACGGAATCACGAAGAGCATATCCGGTTGCCATGTGAATTTGAGATATTTTGGACGCTTGCATATTGGCAAGGTCAAGTTCTGAACGATGTTTTATTTTCTTATTTTCTACGTCTCTTTGTTCAATGATTAATTTTTTTGATTCTATTTCAAAAACAACACTCTGGAATACGAAGGATTCATCCTCATCAAAAATTTCAGTATCAACCATGTCCATTGATAAGGCATGTTGAATTGCATCTCCGGGATGATCAAGGTTGCAGAATATGCTTTCCATATCAGAGTCAAGATCCATGTTTTCACTATAAATTTTGGGTTGCTCTGCCTCCCCTATAATTATTTTTCCCTTCTTCTGCACGGAAAGTTCGTGAGGAAGATGTTCATTGTATCTCTACAGAACTGTTGTGGAGCTACTGCCAGTAGTTTATGGAAATGTTGGTTTGCTCCAGAGACTGCTTGAAATGAAGAAATGGAGGGGAAAATATAACCCCCCGAAACATTGCTTCAATGTGTGTGAATGGAAAATATCCTCATTAATGACAATATCTATGCGTGTTGTATGGTGACCTATTAGAAGTAAAGCTTAATTATTGCATACTTAGAAGTGCGAAGGTGGTGGTTACGACTAAGAACATTTAAGGATTGGAGGTTTCATGAACTAACCAAGATGGCGGCATGCGAATGACATTCCATGGTATTTGAAATTAAGACTAGGAAGAGATTGGAGGTTTTGTGAAGGAATCAAGCTGGCAGCATGCGAATGGCATTCCATGGCATTTGAAATTAAGAGTGGGAAGGGATAAGAAAAGCCTTCGCAAAAATTGCATTGATGGAAAAACTTCTTGAGCCTTGCACGCATCAATGACAGCTTAGACGGTGCCTGCACGATGACCTGTTAGCATTAAAGATTTAGAAAGAAGACATATATATATATAAACCCTATTTGTTATTATGCACACGTGTGAAGGTGACGGGCACGGGGAAGAGCAAGCAAGGAAGGAATGGCCAAGTCTGAAAGTGCATGGTGAAACTACTGAGTGTCCAATGTTGAAACTACATGAGTCAGAATTGTTCAGCTAATCAAACGAAAGGGGTGGTTCTGACTCCCACTGCATATTTCATAATCCATGTGCAACACTAACTCTGTGGTTACCAGATCAATATGTGTAGAAAGGAGGAAAAAATAAAAATGTACCTTCATAAAGTATGGACATGAGATTTTATAGAGCATGTACGGGTATGGCATTCCATACTTGGCCACTTTCGGGATCGGGGGTTCTCGGGCGGGTGGGCTCAAAAAAAGGCCTCTATTGTTCGGTGTTCTACAAATAGCACACACAGTTCCGCGATATACAAATAGACAAGCGGACTTGCAGGGTGGCTGACATTTTATAGACCATCCACAGTTTCTGGATTGTGGGTTCTCAGGCTGGCGGGGTCAAAAACAAGGCTCTACTGCTCGATGCCTTACAAATAGCTTATGATAATAAATTGACAAGTGGATTTGCGGGCTGGCTGGCTCAACATTCTACTCCAGGGCTGGTGGGCTCTGAAAAATGAGTAATACATACCAAATATGCACAGATCCCTTATTCCATACTTAGGCACTTATTTGGATCACGGACTTGCGGACTGTACATTGGGTCCATTTCCACCATATAGAAATTGGGTTCTCGAGCTAGCGGGCTCAAAATGGCCTAAGCAAAGAAAAGGGCTTCGTCTGACTTCCAGTGCATATTCCATAATTCATGTGCAACACCAACTCTGTGGTTACCAAATAAGTGTGTGCAGAAACAAGGCAAAACTAAATATGTACCTTTATAAAGTATGGACATAAGATTTTATAGACCATGTACCAATATCGCATTCCATAGTTGCGGGTTGTCGGGCGGAAGGGGTCAAAAAAAAGCCTCTATTGTTCTGTGTTCTACAAATAGCACATATAGTTTCATGATATACAAATTGGCAAGCGGACTTGCGAAGTTAAAAACATGCCTCTATTGTTCGGTGCCTTACAAATAGCCTATGATAATAAATTGAGAAGCGGATTTGCGGGCTAGTCGGCTCAACATTTTTCAATTGACAAGCGGATTTGGGAGCTGGCCGACTAAACATTGTACTTCTACTAATTTCCTCGATATACAAATTGACAGACTCCAAGGTTGGTAGGCTCCCAAAAACGAGTACTACATACCAAATATGCACAAATCATTTATTCCATACTTAGGCACTTATTTGGATCGTGCACTTGTGGGCTATACATTATGCCTCTAATGTTCTGTGTCCTACAAATAACACTCATAGTTGGGCAATATACAAATTGACAAGTGGAATTGCGGGCTGGCTGGCTCAACATTGCATTTCGGCTGGATGGCGAACGTGCAGTGTAGCAGCCTCTAGGCAGCTAAAAAAAAAACATAGTTGCAAACAAGTTTGAAAAATACAGAGAAAGTAAATGAAAAATTGTTTACTATGGAACACGGGCAGAAAAAGAATGCACCTTTGCATGGATTCGTCTACATCTCTGGGTAGGAGTTCTTTGTGCCATCTAATTTTTCTGTCTGTTTATATCAACAAAAGTACAAAACAAAAGGGATATGAACATAAGTTCAGATGTTAAGAAAAAGGCAGCTACTATGTACATATACAAAAAAAAAAAATAGAATAAGATGAATAGAGTCACAAATAGTTTTTGGG
>JASDQU010737089.1:165987-177217 GCA_032191745.1 Picea mariana | reverse complement strand
CAATGTAGATTTTATAATTCGAGTAGAACACGGTCTGTATGCTCACCATAACGATATGTGTAGAAATAAAGGATACATATATGCTTTGAAACATAGAAATATGAGTTTGCAATAAGTTTGATGTATGTCATAATTCAAGTGCAATACCAATTGTATCGTGATCAGACCAATATGTGTCTAAGACAAACATATTGTATTGAGGAATGGGCATATTAGACCAGACATGATCAATAAGTGCATTTTGCAGATGGCCTGTGTTGTTTAAAAGAAAGCGGAGACTGTATTTGCACATGTAGTTTTCTAATTCTTTTGTTTTACCAGTATTTTGTAGCATGTCAATATTGAAGTCTCCTACAAGTACAATGGGTCCGTTCAGATGGAAATGGCCCAATGCATTGGAAATAACATGCACTATGTTGGAGAATGTTGCATGGGGAGCATCATACAGATTCAGTATTGCAACTTCTGTTTCATGGGAAAAAAAAATTCCAAGCACCAGTTCAACATTTTTTTTTTCGATATGTATATGGTCCAAAATTGGTACATGTTTTTTCACCAGTATCATCACCCCATGTGTAATGTAACTTGATATGCAATTGTGATTTGGGAATTGTTTGTTCTGCATGCATAATGCCATGTGTGTTTCCTGCAAGCATAGAATATCGGATTTCATTATATCATAGTCATTCAATATATCATACATGTGTGCATTTAAGTTGCATGTGTTAAGCGAGAGAATTGGTACAGATGAATTTGTTTGTATGGATTGGTAATCGTAATGAAGTTTCCATTTTGCAGTGGTCCTGAGTCGTTCCATTTCAATATCAGCTTTATGTTTCACTTTGAAGTTATCTTTTGTGAGAGGACTTAGTAAATACAAGGTTTATATGCTTCTGACACGGTACAGTGTTGTGTATACAAGTCCATGTATGTGGATTCTAGCAGGCTGAAATGCAACATTATCAAGTGTCAGTCCTTGTGATCTATGGACTGTACGTGCACATGCAAGTTTAATCGGAAACTATTTTTGAATCTTCAGTCGACCTGTCTTTGTTGATATCTCACTACTGGTTTCGATATTCACAAAATAGGTGTCCAATCGCTTCCAGTGTTTGAATTATATAGATAAGACAACTTGTTTGCTTGTCGCTTGTCTATATGCGCTTCATGGAACTTAATCCAAAGGACATCCACTTTTTCTGTCTTCGTATAGCCTTTTAGTATTCCATCTGCACCATTCACCAAGCCATCTAGTGAATCATAGTTGTGGGCATATATTTCAACCAGTATTTCTAATTTGAGGACAAGCTGCAAAGGCAAAGTGACTAAATGTTCATGATGTGGCACATTTCCATGGTTGTATTCTTCGGTCAATCGAATTGATGATGATATCATCACCAAGCATGTGCGCTAGCATGTGGTTGTTATGTTTTGCAACATCCTTATTTGTGTAGAACAGGTAAGGGAACGTTGGGTCTGTTGGTGCAGGTTGTAAGCACCTCAAATTGATATAGGTCAAGTCATCATATGTTTGGTTGTTTGTGCACATTCTATTCAGAATTGCAATGAATGTTTTGTCTATCTGTCGCATTGTAGTATGCAACTCAAAGAATTTAATATTGTCTCTCCAGAAGTCATGGGTGATTGTTTCCATGTTAATGGTAGGTTGTTCAAATATCAAAGAATCTTGGATGGGTTGTGTCTGGTAAAGATCCCCACCGAATATCATGTCAATGTTTCCAAAGTATTTTGTCTGCACATGTTTTATGCTTCTTAGTCAGATGTCAATGGAATACAAGAACCGACTCCCAATGAAAGATGCTTCATCTATAAAGACAAGTTGGAGTTCCCCATAAATATTAGATAATGTATCCAACATTTCCTTGCTAAGTGGAAGAAACTGTGACTTGTTAAAAGACATTAAAAATGCAAAGTGGATTGTTGTTCCACCAGCATTGTATGCAGCTTTTCCTGTGTATGCAACTATTAGGCCCTTTGGTTTCATAGGATCAGAGGAATTGTTTGAATCATAGATTCGTATAAGCATTTGGAACAATGCGTTCACTGTGAATGTCTTGCCTATTCCTACTCCGCCTGTAAGGAACACGTGCACAGGACTGTTCATGTTCAAGTGTTTTTTAAGAGCAATGTCCTTTAGAATTGTTTGTTGTTCACGATTCAACAGACGTCTTATTCTGTGGTATTCATTATTTTCAATTAGGAAAGGATGTTTTGTAACTTGAAAACCAAGATTGATACGCTTTTCACTTCCAGCTACTGGAGGATGAGGCAAATCCTCTTGTAAGTCATAGGACTCGGAAGGAGTTGTGGTTGTTTTTGGGTTTCTGAATGTCTCATCATGATCGCCAGGGTTTTCTAGGTCATTAAGTGCAACTTCTAGATCGCCCCATGTTGGATTAACATTGTAGGTAAATCTAGCTTCATTGATGTGTACTATACTCTCAGATGCAACATACGCAACCTCCCATGTAGAGAAGTTATGTATCAATGTGTCTTCGTTTTCATCGAACGGAATGTACAACAATAGTTTTTCTCTACAATAGTTTTCATAGTCACAATGCTTATTGTATTTGACAAACCGTATCACAGAGGGTTTTTTTCTTTTTGATATGGGTGCATCATTTTTTTGTAATGCGATGTGAATTCTACTAAGCAAATATGCCTACTAGAAGATGGATGTTGCACGTAATAATCAATAATAGAGAGACATACCACATCCTCTGAATTGTCAGGTTCTTGTTGCAGCAAAACCGGTGGTTTAAGCACAAATGTGCATTTTTCAAGTGGAGGTGTGTTTATGAAGACACATTTTCTTGAACTACAAGTGAGGGGCAAGGAAAGTGCAATGTGAACTGCTTGCTGAGCAGACATTTGTTGAAGATTAAGCAATGTATTGCCAAGTGTGTGTATCATTTGTATGGCATCAATATGACTTCTTTCATGTTCTTTGCGTATTTTTCTGAATGCACTTGTCATAGATTTGTCAATCTTCGTCATATACGAGGTACAGTACGATGTTGCAGCATATGCATTCAGCACATACTGCGCATCTGTGTTTGCTTTCCACATAACTGGCATGTCCTTGGATAAACTGTTGTTCCAAATTTGGGAGATTTTTTGTTTAAGGAAAAGTGTTGGTTGCCTAAGCGTACATTGTATGGCTTGGATGTACTCATCTTCTGATAGATTTACCTGTGTCAAGAAGACATCAAAGCTCATCATTTCGTCAAATCCTCCTTGTTCTAGAAATGCGAACAAGGATTTAGATTTCTCAACAACAACAATGTCCTCTAAACTAACTGGCTCTATGATTCTTGTAGCTCTCATTGACGACACGGGAAAGTTGTATTTGCAATGCGAGATTTTTTGTTTTCTACAACTTCTTGTATGGTAATGTCTATGGACTTTCGCAAGTTCTGGATCCAAATGATTTGTGTTGCATGTTATGTATTTATCCATAAATTGTTCGATCTCTAAATTCTTATCAGCTCCATAGACGGGTGCACCCTCTATCCACAATAGTGAGTGGTCATGTTCATTTCCCCTATTCTAGAATTCGGTCACAAAAAACTAGTCCGATATTTTTTCGAAAAACGTTTCATCATGGCATATCAATTGTCTCAAAGCATTTATTATATGTCTATAGTAGCGAGTACATGTCACCGGGTCTTTTCTTATGAGGTAGTCAATGTTGTTATTTTCCATTGTATGGGTTTCTTTTTTATGTCTCTTGTTCCTATGCAGGTCAGACACGGCAGCCACCAATGGATCCCAGCAATGCTTTGCACTTGTAAATGTGACAAAAAATGTTGGCGGGCCCAATTGCCGGATCATTGCAAAAATATTTTTTTTGTTTTGTTGCAAATAGTCAGGAGAGGTGCGGATGTTTTTGAAATCTATGTATCCAATATCATATTTCAGAATTTTTTCTAGGTTTACTTTGTACTTCACATCCTTGGCCAACAACTTTCTTCCTTGTAACTGGCCTTTTCTTATTCGGGCCCACATGCACGACATAACTTGCTCTATTATTATGCGCATTGTTTTGAAAAACAAATTTGTTATGTGACAGGAGAAGTAACCGCTTGAATGTAGCAGCTCCCATCAGACTATTTTATGATAACTGAATTGTTCTGTAATATCAATGCCACATGGATCTCCATAGAAGAGTGTTGGAAAGTTCATTTCCTCGGTGAATTTGTCCTTGAATATTCCAAGTGGACGTTTCCCCTTGGCAGGTGCAATTTCGACAATTTTGTCTTGCAAGTCACGAATGCACTGTGAATCAGTGAATCCATGCACCAATGTTTCAGCAGGTGTTTCATTCTCTAATTCATCACTTGTATCAAAATCACTAGCATTTTCGAGAGTGTCTACAGAGTTTCCATGTTCTTATGCGAGAACACCATTCTAGTTGCCATTTATACAAATGTTCTCTGCTTTGTACAGGGCCCTGGAACAAAATTCCTTTAATTCTTTCATAACATCATGCACACGCACTTTGCCTTTCTGATAGGCATTTTTATATCGCAAGCATCTTTTCAGAGCCACAGCGATTGCGATTGTATTGTTAATGAATTGTGGCAACACTTTTTGCACAACATCTAGCTGAACATGCACAATAATAATTGATCCCATTAAGCCCATCTGGGGTCGTTTATAGCCCCAAGGTATGATTTGAGCAAATGCAATTCCCAGAGACACAAGTCTCTCCTCAAGTTCCGTAAGTGCACTTACATCTGTTAGTGGCGTATTACATCTTATTCGATCAAGGGTTGCAAACTGTGGCAGTTTTCCATTTTCAAGCGATCGTTTGCATGGAAGACATACTTTCCCACTGGAAACTGGTTTATTGTACACTGTCAAGCGGAGGTATTCTTCTTGCAAATCAGGCGTGAAAGAATTACTATTTTTTGAAAAATTCAATTGTTCACAAATTGCACATGCAATCGAAGGAGTGTCTTTCATTTGTTTCATGTAGGTCTGTCTTGCATTTTTCCTTCACAGGGAAGTATGGGTAGAAACTGTTTCTTGGTTTTCATTGCTACTACTGCATGGTGTTTCATGTAGACCACAAACTGGCACAGTTGCATGACCATTCTGGGATATGCAATTGCATCTGTTTATGTTCTGTTCTACATGAACAAATTTCTTTACATTGTGATATGTGAGTTTCTCTTTAAAAGGAAGTGTAGCAATGTATTTTTTTCTCTCGCGCGTGACCTTTTTCAAGTTGTGGTAACTTACTCTGTTTTTCTTGCCCAAGGGTAGGATGAGCGGGTGGCAACTGGGATGAATTTCACTCTCACCCAACTTCTGAGAAACCAGTTTACGTTTTTTGTTCAAGGCCTCTATGGCCTTATCACAAGTCGGACGAATTTGACAAATAATTTTTTTCAAATTGTGATAACTTACTCTATGTTTTTTGTTTAAGCCCTCTATGGACTCATTACAACTATCATGAATTTAACACATGTTTTTTTTGTTCAAGTCCTGTCTGCCCATATCGCAACCGGGAGGAGTTTCATTTTCACTAAAAAGCATTCCACTCCTATGCAGATTCGATTTCATTTGAGTGGCATGGACAGTCAACCCTGAACTACCGATATGTCCAAGCAAAGGTTCATAATGGATATGTGTTGTATATGTTTTCAACGAGAGGATGTCAATTGTTCGATTATAATTTAAATCAGTAACCCAAGAATGGACAGTGTCATCTGGCAAGGGCGACCACACCTGGATATTCACTCTGAATATCATATACATCCATTGCAAATAGAATCTGCAACCCTCCACATTCCCTTTTTCATGTGGAAGCGCCATGTTCACAAGGTATTCCTTCCAACTTCCAACTACCGGCATATTTTCTACGAGAAATGGGCAAAGGTGTTGATGCAAGCATCTAAAAGCCTATTGGTTGCCGCCTATAATCGCATTACAAAAGGACTGTACAGTGTAAATCCGCAATGAATGAACATCGAACCCCGCTGCCACCAAACAACAAATTGCATTGAATAGACTATCTCCACAGCTAGAGACAACATTTGTTGCCATCTGTAAACCATGCCAATCTATGCCATGCAAAATCCATTTCCATTGCGATTGAAGGTCTTTGAAAATAATGGCAAAGTAAATACAAGGACCTTCTATATTGCATATGAAAATTTTTCTATACAGTAGTGGTTCATAATGGCCACTGAGGGCATTGGCATCATGGAACAAGATGCAATATGGATTGTCAGATACAATTTTGTTGAATAGTAGATATCTTGTTTTTCTTGTCAATGACCATATGCCAACTGATATATCCAGCCAGTTAGATAGCCACCGTATACAAAATGTATCTCCCTAAAGTACCCTCTCATGTGTAGGAAGAATTGGAGATGCAGACAACTGCATCCTTGAAAAATATGTAGCGACATCATGTATTCCATGCAACTACCGAAGAAAATCAGATTCCAGCTTGTACTAATATGACTGCAAAGCCTCAACATCGCCATTTTTCAAACAGGTCAAGAAATAATCTATGAGTCCATTGCGCATCTCGGTTGACGAATAGCGGAAATGTGGAATGTATCGAAAAGGTGATCCCCAACAGTATTCAAGAATGCATCCAATCTAAAAATCCCATTGCTATGCAAAACCATGTCAATGTTGTCATGTATAATAGATTGTGTATCTATTTCATACGAATCAACATCTATTACTTCTTTCATCTCTTCCACTGTCATTTTCAAGCTATTTGCTACATACTTTCAGTTTCTATGAAAACAGAGAAAAGCAGGGGAAAAAAATAGAAGTAGAAAAATAAAAAAGGAAAGCAAAATAGGGTACCAATCCCCGTATGTATCTTTCAACCTTCTTCTTCTCAACTTGAATCCCCCCTAGTCCCCATAGCAAATGAGAAGAAAACAAATCGACACTGGAAACTGAACCAAACAAGAGAAAGAACACAAATAAATAAAACCATAACTTTACTCAGCAGAAAGAGAACAGGTAGACATAGTTTTCCAACCCACAGAATAAAAGAATACCCTAGGTCTACACCCCGCCCAATGGTTCCCTCTTCTCATAGCTCCCAACTACTTTTCATAAAGTCCTCTGCATTGCAATTTTCAGAAAAGCTATGGATGCGACAACCTGCATATGAAGACGCATGCTTTCGGCCAGGAACAGAAACCAAGAGCACAGACAAAGATGGTCTACAACAGAATTTTGAGACAGGGACTCCCACCATTGAAAAATAGCAACAACAGGGAAACTTACCTGTCAACAAAGGATGACAAGAGCTCGGCCCCAAAAACTGCAAACTGCAACAACAAGTCCAACATCTTGCAAAGTTGAAGAACAACAAACTAGTGAACAACCACGAAAAGCTCAAACTGCAAGTGCAGGACCTCAACTTTGCAAAGTTGAATAAAAAAGGAACCAAAATCATGGAACAAAGCAACGAACAAGGATCGACCACTCCAGCAGTGATGTTGACCATGAACAAAAATGTGTCACAACGCATCTATACTATAAACATTTAAGACTGGCAGAGATGTTAGGTAAACAGTTAAGACTGGCAGAGCTGTTAGGTAAACAGTTAAGACTGTCAGGACTGTCGAAGGGCGTAGGCCTGTGCAAGCATTTAATAAAATATGTAGCGTGGCAGCCCTGTTCTCTCGAAGCACGCAACAATAAAGAAAAAATCACACATAGTAATTTGGTGGAGAATGTATTCTACCCATCACAAAATGCTAAGGGAAACATTCGAACTAATGCTAGCATTAATCCACCTTCGACCAATGCATAATAAAATATATGATTTAAAAAGACCAAATAATTTAGATATGCCAACATATTTCACATTGGGAATAGCAAAGGCGGCAATAAGACCTTCAATCCTTTGTCCAATCAGATCTTGATAAAAATGATATTTTTTATTATATAAAAATCGATGTTTTCATTTCCCTTGTTCCAACAATAGACAATATGGAAATATTTATGGTCAATGCAGAATATAATACCAGGTCAACGATTTATCGATCACTATAGTCCCTCTATGCCTACGATAGGGACTAATAACCAATAACCTTAACCTCTTTTTAATAATATTTCAATTAACCTTGGAACTCACACAATCGTATGGACATGACATATGGATTGATAGTGGTAATGAATCAGTACACCATAAAAATTTAATTGAAAATTGTACGGAAGGACTGAGTAATAGAAACAACTATTAGTGGTTGTATGGTAAACAGTACGGACGAAATGTACGACGGATGCAAAGAAATCAACGACGGTACATCTAGGATGTATGACAGACTGTATGGTTATACAACAGATATATTTTAATTGTGGATTGTAGAGATAATATCGTGGTGTAGTAGGGGATGGTGCGGCTATGTGGGAAGCCAATACAACAGTTGTACAATTCGAGTAGTAGGACATGCACCGAAAATTACGAATGGCAGCAAAATTGTATGACGAATTAAATATTTTACGACAGTTTCACTTGCTTTCACTTTGTACGTCAATTTAAATTGGATTGTACGGTAATAAAACATATCTTACTGCAATCGATCTATTTGACATGTACAACAATTACATAAATTGTACGGACAACAACAAGAATGGTATGGACACAATTGTTTTTCCTTATTAAACTTTCTTTGATGGCTAGTTTCTTCGATTTTTATTTATTTTTACTTTTTAAGTTTTTGGTATATAATATATATATTTATTTTCCTTTGTTTATTCTTTGGTAATTATCACTTCCTTTGTAACTTTGTTTTTTAATTAAACTTTGGAACTTTATAAATGTTAAGCCCTTATGCTTTGAATTCGATTTTAACTTTATAATTTCTCAATAAAACTCCTCCAAGGAATAAGTCGTGACTCTTGATGTACGAATGTGTACGTCCATAAACAAATGGTTGAGTAGGGCGAGCAATATCCAGCCTGCTGCAGAGTCTTTAAGACTCTGCAGAGACCGGATATCCGTATAAACCGTTCGTGCGCTTCATATCCATCGGCATACCATCGGCATACCATCGGCCATCAACGCCGCGCTTCCATGGCTACACATCACCTCCCGTTTTCGTTTTCCGTTTGCGAGGTTTTCGATGTACTCTGAGATTTCGTATCCACAATCTGCGTCTGAATGTACTCGCCGATTTCGTATGCCGATCGAGGCGCGGCTCGCCATATCCAGCTTTTATGGCGATACAGTGGCAATAGGAGTCGCAGGCGGGATCTTTTTCTTTCACAGTCCTCATGTCAGTTCGAATCGCGTCGCCTTATGGTGGTGCCCTATCCAGCGCAAGGTCATATCAATCCAATGTTGCAGTTCGCCCAGCGCCTCGTCTCAAAAAAAGTCATGGTAACGTTTGTGATGACAGAGGCCGACCGTGAGGGCATGTTTCAGGCACAAGATGCATCCATGCATCTATTACTATTTTAGCAAAGGATTGAGTATGCCTTCAATGCTTTCTTTTTTTCAATTTTGCTTTCTTTTTCTCAGTTCTGCGTTTATGTTAATCCTTTTTTTGCTTCTGTGCAGCCATCCCGGGAGATGGAAGAGGGAAAACGACGGACGTGATAGAAATTCCTGGATTACCGCTGTTGAACGTATCCGACTTGCCGACCTTTCTGCAACCTTCGAATGTTTACGTCTTTCCGTTGCGTATAGTAATAGATCAGTTTGATCCATTGTCAAAGGCAACGTGGATACTGGGAAATTCGTTTGAGGAGCTCGAATCGGAAGAAATAAACTCAGTGAACGCGATAGCTCTGATTCGCACTGTAGGCCCGCTCTTACCCTCGGCTTTCTTGGATGGACAGAATTCCAGAGACACAGACTGTAGTGCACATTTGTGGAAATCCGCAAAGTGCATTGATTGGTTGAATACGAAGGAACCCGCAAGCGTAGTGTATGTTTCCTTCGGAAGCTTCGGGGTTCTCTCTAAAGAACAAATTCATGAAATAGCCCTGGGGCTGAAGAGYAGTGGATATTCTTTCATATGGGTTATTCGTCCTCCTAACGGTGAAGAAAACTTGCCAGGGGGTTTCTTGAATGAAACTTCCGAGCAAGGGCTAGTTGTTCCTTGGTGTCATCAGCTAAAAGTGCTTTCTCATGCTTCTGTCGCTGCATTTATGACGCACTSTGGATGGAACTCGACGCTGGAAAGCCTCGCCCTGGGTGTCCCCATGTTGGCGGTTCCTCAGTGGACAGATCAAACGACTAATTCGAAATACGTTGCAGAGAAATGGAAGACGGGAGTGAGATTGCATAAACGATCAGCAGACAGAGTAGTGGGGAAGGAGGAAGTCGAGAAATGTATCAGGATGATTATGAAAACTGATGTGGGCATTGAGCTAAGAGAAAATGCTCAGCGGTGGAAGACATTATCGACRGAGGCAATGATGGAAGGCGGATCTTCCGATAAGAATATTCAAGAATTCGTTGGAGAGATTGTTGGCAGAGCATCGCGATCGATCATTGTCTGATTCAAGTTTTACTACCTGCTTAAATCATCTTTCCTGAATGAAGATGATGAATGTAAGATTGTTAGAAAAATCATAATCTGATCCGCTATCGGTGACGTTTAGTTGTGAACCAGGATGAACTGTAAGTATTTTTCTGATTCGCCACCTGTTACTCTTAGTTGTGTTATGGTTTTGTTTAAACGTTTTAATTTTTGTTTTTTATTGGAATATGTACTTGTAAATTTGAACAAAATCGTTTTCTTTTTCTTTAAATTGTATTTATGAATACCTAAATAAATTCACAGCTTGTTAAAAATCTATGGAAAATTTTGATTATATAAACTTAGCCAGTCAAATCTAGAGATTCAACTATTCTTCACCAAATTTACAAACAAACTATAAAAAATTATATTTTAACTGTTTTTTAAATTATTAGCCTGGACTTTTATTAAAAATAATAATAAAATTTTTATGAGATTTAATATAATAACTGTTTTTTAAATTATTAGCCTGGACTTTTATTAAAAATAATAATAAAGTTTTTATGAGATTTAATATAAGTTAATAAACTTTTAATACGAATTAATATAAGTTTATATAATGTTTAATATATATTTTTATTAATTAAAAATTTAAAAATGTGTTTTAAATTACATTGTTTGAATTTTGATTAACACTGTTATTACATTATATTTTTTGAATTCTGATTTATTTGTATCGATGATGTAACCAT
>JASDQU010737089.1:105911-165887 GCA_032191745.1 Picea mariana | reverse complement strand
TTTAAGATTTATGTATAAACTTATTATTATTATTTATAAATAATATTTTATTCAAATTTAATTATTATTTAAGATTTATGTATAAACTTATTATTATTATTTATAAATAATATTTTATTTATAATGAAAGTTTTAATAATGTTTATATTTTTTTAATAATTTATGAATAAAATTAGATATAAACTGAAGTACCATGTAAATTATTATTTTTTAAATAAGCATTTTCGAAGTAAATAGACTTCAATTCATTAATAATTTATCAAAAAATATTTTTATTTTATTAAAATAATAAATTATTAAAAACTAAAATAAAATATAGATAATCATCCATTCATAAGTTAAAAAAAACCATAAAAAATAGTATTATTATTACATCCCATTCATTAATAATTTATCAAAAAATATTTTTATTTTATTAAAATAATAAATTATTAAAAACTAAAATAAAATATAGATAATCATCCATTCATGAGTTAAAAAAAAAAAACATAAAAAATAGTATTATTATTACATAAAAGCACATCCCATTCATTAATAATTTATCAAAAAATATTTTTATTTTATTAAAATAATAAATTATTAAAAACTAAAATAAAATATAGATAATCATCGATTCATGAGTTAAAAAAAAAAACCATAAAAAATAGTATTATTGTTACATAAAGAGCACATCCATTGTTTTAGTTTTAATAGTTAATTAATATATCAATTATGTTTAAAAAGAAATAATAATATTATTAAAAAAAAAATAATGAACAATTACTATTTTTGAACAATTATTCATAAAATTATTATTAATGAACAATTACTATTTTTGTTAATACCCATCAAATTATATCGTTAAAATTTGAAAGGTAAGATAATAAAAATGAAAAATATATAAATGAAAAGTTAATATAAAATATATAAAAACATTATTAAATTTAATTTAAAGGAGGTAGGAATAAAATATATATATTAATTGAAAGAGTGAGTATGAAGATTTTATAAATTTAATAATTAAAAAATAAAATTGATAAGATAAGGAATAAAAAATAATACATAAATTATGAAATGGAGAAGTTATTTACAATAAAGAATGGAAAGTAAAGTTGTTAACCTAAATAATTTATAAATTAAGAAATGGATAAATGGATAAATTAAGAAATGAAGTTGTTAACCTGTATCCAGATGCACTTGGAAGATTCCCCCGAATCGCGGTCACCTATGCTTTGAACTAAATCCGTGTAGCGGTCACCTAGAATCAACCAATTTGATTAAAATTAGATCCTGCAAGGAAAATGGCCGAAGCACAGATAATAATATGTTATTTAAAAAGTATACTAGTTATTAATAATATGTTGTTTAATTTAAAATTCTAGTTAATTAGCTTAATCAGAAATAAAATTGATATAAAAAATGAGACTTTTGATTAAATAAATGAAAATCAAGATCATATTCTAATAAAACAAACACTGAAAATGCATCTTGACTAAATAAACGAAGATTAAGATGATATCGTGGCAAAACGAAATACACAGAAAGATACATCTCCCGTTATGAAAATCCTAATCTAATTCCGACTTTACGCTGAAAAGTAATTCCATGATAACTTATTCTCACTGCATATGCTTCCTTACTTTCAGAGATGTAGATTTGTCAGTTCTTAAATACAAACAAATCTTGTACCGTAAAATTATTATCTTTGCTTGCGCGAGAGTCCTCAAATGGTTGTTGGCGTTCATGTGCACCAAACTGGATTTGGCTGTTTCAACCGGTTTGCAACCATGGTTAATGGTAACTTGTTTCCATTTTTTCATTGAATGCCATTGTCTTTCTAAATGTGGTTTGATTTGAGTTGCTTTAATTTATACTAAACCCTACTTCATAATTTGATTTGATTTATACATAAACCCTAATTTATGGAATTGAATCAAGAGTTTGAGCTTCCTTACAGTTACAAAGAACATAAATCGTATGAGACTCAATTTAATTCGTTACTATTGCAAACAAATTGGAGGAAAAATTCCAAAATCTCTGTGCTTATGAGAATGAAAACAATTCAGGATTTTTGATGACTTCAGTTCAGGAGGTGTCTTACGAGGGAAAAGTGAATGGCATCACTAAGGAGGAAACGACGTGCTGTGCATAACCAGCTGCCCCCGCAATCAAACGAACAAGTTTTCCCCAGCTGTTCTCCCTCTTCAACCACAGCTCCACAAGAATCCCTTCCCCAGATTTTTCTCTTCTTATGATGAACAAATCATCATTCTGAGAAGCAATCAACTCGACCCTTCTGAACCTGTATGTTGGTGTGAATAAAACGCTGCAAAATCTAATCGCTCAGGATGCATATCTTCTATCATCCAAGCCCCCAAATCTACCTGGCCATTAAAACCGGTAGCTGGATAATTAAAAGCGGTTATGGCGAGCCGCGCCTCGTTCGACATATGAAATCGGCGAGTACATTCAGACACGGATTGTGGATACGAAATCTCAGAGTACATCGAAAACCTCGCAAACGGAAAACGGAAACGGGAGGTGATGTGTAGCCATGGCAGCGCGGCGTTGATGGCCGATGGTATGACGATGGATATGAAGCACACGAACGGTTTATATGGATATTCGGTCTGTGCAGAGTCTTAAAGACTCTGCAGCAGGCTGGATATTGCTCGTCGTTGAGTAGAGGATGTATGGATTTTCGACAGATGTGATTTTTTGCTTCATTTTTTTTAACAGAATTCTTAATATATATATATATATATATATATATATATGTTAAGCCCTTATGCTTTGACTTCGATTTTAACTTTATAATTTCTCAATAAAACTCCTCCAAGGAATAAGTCTGTGTACAAACGTGTATGTCTGTGAACGAATGGTTGAGTAGAGGATGTACGGATTTTCGACATATGTAATTTTTTGTTTCATATGTTTTCTTTCACTTGTTGGAGTTATTGTTAGAATATAATGGATGTGCTCGTTTTACCATTGACAATACTATTATCACCCAACCATAGGTCGAAGCCACCCTTCGAGCACCTTAACCTTGACAGAGAATCATTCTGGAAGAAAACCCTAGGCTAGATAGCCAAACAAAGGGTAGCGCACCTTTCCCTAAGGATAAAGCATCAACAAGAGATGATCAAATATTCCAAACCCTAACCAAGAGATAGTCCAAGACAAAAGTGATCTGCTAGCTGCAGCAACTACAATGGCAACTCTCCTCAAACCTGCACACAAGACTGGGAATTGCAATGCGCACAAGTTATTGCTATGTGAAGAACACACGGTCCACACTAAGAGGGGGGGTGAATTAGTATGTGGACTATTTTAACAATTTATTTTCACTTGTTACCACTTAAAACATATTTGAACAGATTAAGAACAATCACATCATAATTACAATGAACACAAAGACACCGTATGTTTGTATAATCTTTTGTATAATAAATATGAACATAGTAATATAAATATATGTGAGAGGGGATTTTCTTTAGCACCAACTAAATGTTTCAGCGCCAACTGAAATGAGAAGCACCAACTCCTCAGAGAGCACCAACTCTCTACCAAGACCCATCTTGTTTCAAGTCCCATCTTGTTGATAGAACCCAGTCTATCCAACTAAAGTTTATTAAACTCTAGTAGAAGTGATCCATTATAGAATCAACTCAATCTTATGATCATAGGTATATCATAAGACACTCATTTCATCTTCTCTGTAATTCACATTTCCTTTCCTCTGATATCTTCTTGGAATCTGCTTCGGATTTTGATCTTCTGTTCTGAACTGCAGAGACACTTTCTTCTCACCACTTTTTCTCGTTTATATAATCTTCAAACTAGTGTGAAATTTAAAACAACGTGTCCCTTTATTTGAACCATTGTACCTTTTCATTTAAAATGATAATCTAAACTTTAATTAATATAATTTTTCTTTTTATTCTTTATTCATATTTTCATGATCTATTCTCTTTTAATCATGACTATGAATTGGTTTATTCTTCAACCATCGCACCTCTTTAATTAATCAATCTTAATTACTGCTTATTTATTTTACTGTGAAGGCTTTCCATAAATTGATCACAATCATGGATCAATTTAATCCTTTAAACTCGATCCTTAATCTTTGTTACATTTACAGAGACCAGTTTTCGTGAAGGCGTTTCCTTCAATCCATCACATATGATCGTTCCACAAAACCACGAGCTTTACCAACTATAGTGATGTATAGTACAACGCTTATAGCATATGACCAATGGCATAGAACCACAGGCTTACCAACTAAGCGACATACATTATGTCCCTTTAAACCCTTTTACCATATGACCAATAGCGGTGACCTCACGCTTAGGAAGTTAGACCAAACGAGCGCTTTATTAAAATAATAGTCACGATTCGATCTCTGATGGGATGGACATTTGATGGAGTTTCAATGTTTTGCCCATTGGTTCTTCATGACTTACTACATTGCAAAATTCTCGATTATCATATCGCTGATACAATCGGACGATTCACGTTTATCTCGCAGAGATACATCAACGGTCCACTTTAACCTTGCACTCATACTTTTACTGCAAAATCTGACGGCCATGATTTAATCATTCATCGAGATGGATGGCCACCATAATTTCAGCACTTTGACATTTGGGTCTTCGTTACATCCAACCTTTCAAAACTCTCAATTCAATTCTCCCAAAGTGACGTAGATTTTCTTACGTCACTTGTTGACATGGTCATGAGCCAATTTCCTCTTTGACACTTGTCATTTTCTGGTTATGCCATGTGTACATGTTGATGTGGTCTTCCATGCATCCTTGTTGACGAGGTTTGCTGGCATGGTCTATCAATGTGTCATCCTTCCTCGACTTCGTTAATATTATGCCACGTGCCTGCCCTCCAACCGACAGCTATATCTTTGGTATTTCAGATTTTGCGAGTCCTGGATCCTTGAGTCGTTGTCACTCCAAATTATTCGAGTCCAAAGTTCTAAAGGAACTCACAACTAACCGTCGTGCAGCTTCTCCCAGATCTAACGGTCCTCGTACCTTTGTGATCTGACGGCCCAGAGCTTATCAGGATTTTGGGTTTCGCGAGTTTGGAGGACTACTCACCTCCCTTCTTCCATTCCTGATTTCCCGATATCTGATTTCTCGATATCCACTTACATTGGATTGACGGTCCACGACCCTCCATGATCCAATGGTCTAGATCATATCGCGATTTCGCGTTTCGCGAGTTCATGCAACACTGTCTTTGACTTTCCGGATCTGCGAGTCAGTGAAAGTCCAATCACTTACCACGTGTCCTCTTGATCCAATGGATCAGATCATTTCGTTGCTTTGGAGTGTTAACTAACTCATGGGCTTATCCTCCTTGCATCTCCACTAGATCTGATGGTTGACGGGTATTCTTGAAGCAGATCAACGGTCATAATCTTTCAATGGTCCTCAAGCCCACGGTCACTCAAATGACCGACGTGCTTTGTATCGGATGATTGACATGGTCAGACTCTTGATCAGACGGTTGTTGAGCTTCTCATTTTGATCGAACGACTGCTGAGGCTTCTCGCATTTTCTGTGCACTGATCAACTGTTCAGTATTTTCACTGATCCCGACGACATCTCTATAATTTGTTCTTCCTTTAGAACTTTTGATCATTGAATCACTTTTTATCCTATCGTGATCAACAATAGTCTCGGATTTCCTCTCTATGCAATGTTCTATTCCTTCCGAGCTTTTGATCTTTTGATTATTCACTTCTCCTATTCACTCTTTCGATCTATGCACATTGTTTGACATCTCTTGCTTAATTGATATATTGTTGACATCAATGACAATCTTATTTTTCATTTAACAACAGATCATCACATTGACTGTTGACATCAATGACAATCTCAGTTGTGGCTATTCATCATTAACAATAGATCATCACATCGACTGTTGACATCAATGACAATATTTCCAACACTCTGTAATTATGAGACTGCCTACCAGAATGAGAATTGGCCTCTTGTATTTATACTAATTTTGGCTAACTGCCTGGGCCGACTTCTCATTCTGGGTATCTGTCTGTTCAGTATATATTAATTCTTTTGGACAACTTCTTCTCTTGGAGGCTAATAACCTAATATAAATTATCCTCTTGAGCCGACATGTCTTCTAGGGTTATTAGCCAACTCATTAGGGTTTCTTCTTGCTTTCTGGAGTATTCTATTCTCGTCAGGTTTACACATGGAGGTAAATACCTCCCGCAGCTACCATAATATCAACACTCCCTCCTAGCTAGGGAGGTATTACAGATAATGGTCTTGAGCACGAACATACCATTCACCCAGTAGCATCAACATAGACTATCTCATGACTATATTATGAGCACCATCATCACCATCAGTATCATCAGCCGTATCATATCTCAAAACCATACTCTATCTGAGTAATTAGACATGATGCTGGATGAGTCACTCACACCACAGAGTGATACAAAATCCATTCTTCTAATCTGGACATATGTCCTAGAAGAGTAAATGTTCTGAACCATTTTCCGTCTGGGAAATCTCTATTCTTTGATCATCCATCTAACTGATAATCATTTCTAATATTGTTGATAGTCTTCAAGGAAATCAGAATAAAATAGAACACAATTGTGTCTATCCATAACTACAATCCAGTGGTACACTACCACACCAAGTAACACACAAGTACTTGATCAATAACATATAGTCACAAAACAGTGGAACACATCCACCACAGTAGTACACATCTACTGTCATACAGTTTTCGTAACAATCATCTGATATCAACTTGCATAGAAACAATGTTATGATATAAATTGAATCATCTGGGCCAATATTTCACTCACATCTATGAGGTATGAAATAATAACTACCCTCAAAAGGTAAAACGTTAATGATGAGTTGTCTGGACTATTATTCTCAAGCAAGGAAGATTAACTGTCCTAATTTCTGAGCATGGACCATTCCCCATCGTGGGCCATTCCTCCGACACTAAACAAAGTGTAACCTAGAGAGAATGAATCTTCCCTAAGGAATGCTTGCCCCTGATTGTTGAGCCTGGACCATTCCCCACCCTAGGCCATTCCTCCAGCACTAAACAAAGTGCAACCTGGAGAGAATGAATACACCCTAAGGAATGATTGTCCGGACCATTTCCCCTGTTAAGCACAAGAGGAAAAGACTGTCATGTATCAACCTCCAAAACAAACCATTCCTCATGTTAACCACAATGAGAAATCGTTGTCCGGCGAGGCGGGCCAGTCTTCTTGAGTAACCATCAAGAAGAGAGACTACCCTAGACCACTCCCCATGTTAACCACAATGGGAAGTCATTGTCTATGATACATCAGCAATCTGGACCATTTCCCATGTTAACCATAATGGGAAATCGTTGTCCACCAGAAATCTCAATCCACTTTCCAAACTGGAAAGAATCTGCTCATCTTGGACCATTTTTCGAAGTGATAAAATGGTTGTCCAATAATACATCAGTGCTCCCTCCCAACCTAGGAGTCTTCCTTTTTTAATAAGGAAGTCGTCTCCACGAGCTCCAGCTTGAGTACGCAAACTCTTTCATCTTGGACATAAGCTTTACCAAAAATGTCTGTTTATCTTCTCATCTGTGGAGATATATATTTGAGAACCACTTTCTTCTTTCTGGACTTCATCACGAATAATGTAATGCTTGACCTCAAATTTAATTTGTTCTGGAGCACTGGTTTTCTCTTAAGGCTTCAAGTAGCTTTGATCAATATAGTATATCATTGTTGGAAAACTGGAACATATCCATGTGGCTCTTCTTTTTTCATTATGAGATCTAATCTACTGAGTAATTATTTTGATACAATATCTATGTTATAGAAAATATTCACCACGCTTATGCTGTGCACCGGAGGTTCTCCACCAAGTTATTTTTTTCCATCTTCATACAAGGGTCTCTTTCTGGTATGCCTCAAAGTCTTGAGGTTGTTATTCATACGCTCTTTGTTCAATTTCTCTGGAGAACATTCTTTGCATTTATCTAATGTAGAATTCCAACTCATGAATGTTGCGGATGATATAATGACTCATGTAGAGATATGTCTGGTTTACTGGAACAAGTAATCATCATAGTCTTCTCCCTCCATCTGGGAGAACCTCTAGTTCTAGATCTCGCAATGCTTTCATTCATAATTCTTCCATACACTGTTCTTCATCACGACTTTCAGTTCCTCTGCTTGATTGTTTTTAGTGAGTTCATATCAGGCTGGTAATCTTGTGATTCTCGATACAATGACTGGTTGTTCTGGCTTCTCTTTCTTTCTTGGAATCTTCATGTTCTTCTTTATGTTTTTATTTAGCTCTTGGGTCCATGGATTTTCTTATAGATTCCATTCCCAAAAATTCCACTTTTTCCTTTCATCATAGGATCATCGATGTGAATGGACAACTAGGGATACTTTAAGGCTTTTCTTCGAAGAAGACTTCTTCTAAGGTCGAACTGAACACGTACTATTTTTCATGTTTTGATACCATGGATATATACTTCATCATCTTCAATGGATCGTAGGATTATCTCCCTCCTAATCCTTGCTTCATGTATGAATACATGCTCTTCTTTATGGTGATATATAATCGGCTCCCTCCATCTAGGAGATTCCACGTTTCTGTCTGCATCCTTATTGTCTTCTACAAAGTGTCATAAGTCTTTCTCCAATTTTCTCTTGATTGTTGACTTCTTTCTTCTAGGTTTCTTCAAGATTGATTCTGATTTCGGCTTATCTTGTAATAGCTTCCACAATATTTGTTTGATATATTTCATCCTTTCTTGTATAGTGATAGCAATCCTTATCTTGTTGTTCTTCCATAGATATAGTTCTTCTTGGAACATATTTTTAAGAGATAGATATATAAGATATGTACAGAGACTTATACAAGCAAGATATATACAAGAACTAAGAAGAGTAGTGTTACCTTCAGAAGAAGAAGTCTCTTTCATCCTGCTTAGTCTTTTTTGTGGGTTCCTTTTCTTCGGCAACTAATGCTTCATGTTTCTCCTTCCCTTTCTTTATCTCGGGACAATGCTTCTTGTAGTGACCATACTTTCGACAGTTGAAGCATTGTACTTCTGAAATGTCTTTCTCTTTATTTGGCTTCATCCTTGAACCAAACATCCTTTTGTTCCTGAAATTCTTGAATCTTGCTGTGAAGGCTTGATCATCATACTTCTTTTGGGGTTTCTCTTTTGCACTGATCCTGGATTCTTCTTCAGCACAGCAAGTCCAAGGTTCTTCAAATGTAGGATACTCCTTCATTGTGTTCATGCTTGCGGAAAATGCATCACATGTCTTGGGAAGACCATTGAGTACTATGTTTACTAATTCCTTCTCTAAAATGATCTCTTCAATAGCTTGTAGTTGATCTCTTAACTGAGAGATTCACACAAAGTATGATGTTATGTTGTCATCATCATTCATCTTCATGTCATGGAGCTCATTCTTGAGACTCATTACTTGTCCAATGTTTCTGAATGAGAAGAGGTTTGTTAGGGCATCATACATCTTCTTTGATGAGTCAAGATGGGAGATGTAGGGTATCAACTGGTCTTTTATAGAATCCACTATGATACTCATGGCATTGATGTCACCGTCTTTGAACATCTCCATACCTGCAACGCTTTGCGGTTCCTTATCTTTCCCTTCTTCAAACTTTGGTTTCACGATCTTTCCTTTCACGATATCCATCACTTTATTCTTGGCAAGGATGAGATCAATCCTTGTCTTTCACACTCTAAAGTTAGAAGCTCCATCTAAATTGTTCTCTGACTTCATAGAGTAAGTCATGGTTACTTTGACTTGGTCAACCCTAGATTTGACCAAAAGCTCAAACTTCACATCTTGGATTTCTAAGAGTATCAGGAGATGCACTAGGCTAGGGAACACTAATCTATCCAGAGATTAGGTCAATCCCTTCATTTAAGGTGCCTCAACAAGAGGATTAGGTTTTCTACAACTGCACCTGCTAGTAACCCTAGCGACAGTGCTATGGTGATTGCTCCTGCTAGAAACCCTAGTGGCAGTTCTTCAACGAGATTAATATCCTTACGGCTATGTTTCCTTCCAGTAGTTAGACTGAATGAAGGAGGTGTGGGCCCATAACCTGTTAGAATATAATGGATGTGCTCGTTTTACCATTGAAAATACTATTTTCACCCAACCATAGGCCGAAGCCACCCTCCGAGCACCTTAACCTTGACAGAGAATCATTCTGGAAGCAAACCCTAGGCTAGATAGCCAAACAAAGGGTAGTGCACCTTTCCCCAAGGATAGCGCATCAACAAGAGTTGATCAGATAGTCCAAACCCTAACCAAGATATATTCCAAGACAATCGTGATCTGCTAGCTGCAGCAGCTACAATGGTAGATCTCCTCAAACCTGCGCACAAGACTAGGCACTGCAGTGCGCACAAGTTGTTGCTCTGCAATTCTGAGACTGCCTACCAGAATGAGAACCGGCCTCTTGTATTTATACTAATTCTGGCTAACTCCCTGGGCCGACTTCTCATTCTGGGTATCTGTTTGTTCAGTATATATTAATTCTTTTGGCCGACTTCTTCTCTTGGAGGATAATAACTTAATATAAATTATCCTCTTGAGCCGACATGTCTTCTAGGTTTATTAGCCAACTCATTAGGCTTTCTTCTTGATTTCCAGAGTATTCTATTCTCGTCAGGTTTACACGTGGAGATAAATACCTCACACAGCTACCATAATATCAACAGTTAATTCACACACACCTAGGATTTCTTTTTCCTAAGGTTTTTCCTATGTTTATTACTCATTATCCATTCTCCTAAAGTTTAGGGAGAATATTCCTCTAGGAGAATATTCTCTTCAATTTTCACTTCAGTTTGATCAGTTGAGTGGAATCTAGATGCCAGATTGGTATTATCACCATGCAGGATTGTGATCATCACCAGCTAATGCCTCATGATTCCCCGATCTCCTTCTCACTTCACTCTGTTTCATTTAGTTAATTGAAGACTGATAGACTAGTTAACTCAGTTAGGTGGCAGTTCAGTCCCATAACTGCCTGAGAGACTAGACTAGGTGGTAGTTTACTCCTGTAACTGCCCGAGAGACTAGGCTAGGTGGCAGTTTACTCCCGTAACTGTTGGTCTATGTCCAAATCACTCTAGAACACCATATGGTGCATTGGATTCTCCTCCAGTGTGCATTGGTTGAGTTATAAAGAGCATATCATCTGTAAATTATCATTCATTCATTTGGTTAATGAGAATTCTTCCATTATTTCTCTCCTACTTTTTTTTCTTCTATTTTCTCTGCAACTGTGTATGTTAATTCCCAACTAGATATATTATGTGCAGGTTCAAAAAATTTACATGGTATCAGAGCCAAAAGACTCCTAGGGAAAAGACAGACCAAATTATTTTTGCAGGTACCGAATATTGAAGACAGCAGAAAAATGGAATTTCCAAAAGAATTCATTCTTACACCTTACAACTTATTTGCATGGAAGGAGAAGATGATAATGCATCTTCGAAGAAGAGTATTGTATGGGTTAACCATGGACACATAGGCAGAACCAACATCATCCATAGAAAAATCCAAGTATCTAAATTGAATGGATGAAGCGTTCGGAACAATTTGCAATCTCATTTCTCTTGAACTCCTCTTTCACATATCCTCATGTAAAACCCCCAATAAATCCTGGACCACCATGGAAGGGATTTTTTTCAAATAGGATGAGATGAGGGGACATGTGCTTGAGGTGGAATTTCTCACATTGGATCCAAAAATATTTGACAATCTCGAATATTTCTTTACCAAATATAAGGATTTGTTGTTGCAACTCAAGGATTACGGGGTTGATAAATCTAAGGAGGAGAAAAAAATGGTTCTCACCATTCTCTCCAAACTTGGTCCAAAATACTCAGTGTTCGTATCCACATTTCATTCAGTTAGATTCACCTCTGGATCTACCTAGACGATTCCCTCTCTTGAGGCCTTTATCGAGTCTTTGACACAAGAGTAGAACAAGATCATCAATATGGGAAAAATCAAAGGCCTGAAGGCGCATGAACTTATTATGCAATATGGAAGGGGTCAACAATATCAGAAATATAAAGACAAATACAAAAGGAAAGCAAATGCAAATCCGAAGAAGGAAGGGTTCTCAAAACCCTTCAACGATGCTTCCAGATCCAAAGGTGGAAAGGGGAGAAATACACTTATTGCCATAAAGGATTCCATCCAGAATTCACATGTATGTAGAAACATATATATCGAATGAACCAAATACTTCAGCAAAACAACCTTGGATATCACATCCCTGAGGGTGCCAAGAAGAAGAAGCTAGAAGATCAGAATCCAAAAAAAGTAAATTCTAGCCATGCTTTGATTGCCATCAACTCCTCTCTCAATGCTTGGATCATAGATTCAGGAGCATCACACCACATGGCTACCAAAAAAGAAGTCTATTCTTCATTGGATGCATGCAAAGGTCCTCCTATTATGATGGGGGACAACTCTCCAGTCGAGGTCACTAGCAAAGGAAGAATTGAACTCACAAACGAAAGCTTCGAGAATGTGTTACATGTTCCCAAACTTTCCGTCAATATTCTCTCCATGTATCAGATGACTAACTTCAGCATCGAAAAGAGAGTCATATTCACACCTAATGCAGTGGATATCTATGGCATGAAAACCAATTCCAGGGTTCCTACCGGTGAGGTAAATCATCAATCTAGACTTTACACATTTTCGGAATTTATTGAACCAGATTTTGCATGACTACTTACCCATGTTGATGAAAGTAGTAGGATATGCCACGAAAGGTTTAGGCATTTAAATTTCATATATATGAAACAAATTAGCAAGCAGGGAATGGTTGATGGTCTACCTGACATCCACTTCGCCAAGGCAATTTGTGAGGGATGTGTTCTTGGAAAACACCCCGAAGAGAAATTTGACAAAGGAAAGACACAGAAGGCCTCCTCTCCTTTAGATCTGATCCATAGTGACCTCATGGTCCCTTTTCTGCATCCATCAATCAGCAAAGCAAGGTATAGGCTTTTTTTTATGATTTCTCACGCTTCACATGGATTTTCTTTCTAAGCAAAAAAGCATAGGTCTTTCAACACCTCAAAAATTTCAAAGCCCTTGTTGAGACACAGTCAGGAAGGAAAATCAAAGTCCTATGAACAGATAATAGAGGAGAGTATGTCAACCATGAGATCTAGAAATGTTTTCATGAGGCAGGGATTCAGTTGCAGCACATGATTCCCTATACTCCACAGTAAAACGGAGTTGTTGAGCGAAAAATAGATCTCTAAAAGAGATCAAATCTTGCATACTACATGCAAAGTCACTTCCACGGAGATTATGGGCCAAAGAACTTAATTGTGGAACCTACATCTAAAACATATCTCCCCATAGATTTGTCAAGGATAAGACCCCCTATGAGACTTGGAGCGGCCTCAAACCGAAAGTGACCCACTTTCGTATTTTCGGTTCACGTGCATGGGCCAGGATTTCCCTCTAAGAAGAGGAAGTCACTTGATCCATAGAGAATAGGTTGTATCTTTGTTGGATACCCCAACGGTATGAAGGGATACAGACTCATTGATATTTCCTTAGACCAACTCATCATTGATCGTAGTGTCCAATTCGAGGAAAGTGTCGCCTTTGTACCTCAACAACCGCATGCAGACACCTTTGTTCTTCCACCTATCAAATATGATGAGCATGTACATGTCGACTCTTATTCAAATGAGAGTTATGATTCAGAGGATTCAGGTGATCCAGATATAGAGTAAGTACATTCAGATGCAGAGTCAATGCATGCAGATGCGGATTTAGAGCCGGAGTTGAGGCCCAAGTGGGCTCAAACTACTCTTCAGGATGAAAAGGGCCTTGTTGGGGATCCAGTTGATACTAGGAGGACTTGATCTGATTTCAAGGAGCCTCCTTTTGCACTCACTTCCACTGAACCATTTCCACCCAAGCATGTTTTATTGGTTCAATCTTCAGATCCACAGTCTTATGGCGAGGCTGCTAGAAATCTCTTTTGGGAATATGTCATGCAGGAGGAGTACAACTCCCTCCTCGAGAACCAGACTTGGGATCTAGTTTCCCTTCCTTATGGAAGGAAACTTGCCAGGTGTAGATGGGTCTACAGGACCAATATCACAGCAGATGGACAGATTAGCAGATACAAATCTAGGCTAGTTGCCAAAGGCTTTCAACAGGTGCATGGCATTGACAATGATGAGACCTTCCCTCTAGTAGTGAAGATGGATTCCATATGTTTGGTTTGCCATTGAGGAATCCAAGGGATGGGAATTCCATCATATGGACGTGAATAATGCATTTCTTCATGATGATCTCTCTGAGGACATATATATGGAGCAACCCCAGGTATTTTTGCAGAATTCATCTTTGGTCTTGTTGTCCCCTATCCTAGGGATAACTAAGGATATTATGTATTGATGCCCACAGGTCCTAGGCATGGAGTATCGAGATTCATATGACTTGAAATGGGCCCCAGAGGGCCCATCTTTTCTTCAGTGCCTCCTATCTATCAAAAACAACAGCATCCATCCCATCGGTCTAGTTCTGAAGTAGCAGTGGGTCTTGCTCCATGAGGTAATAAGACTGGGTATCATCATATGTGTCACTCTGATTCTCAAAACATTTGAATATGTGGATTGAATTCTCTTTTGTTTCATGAAGTTTTCTTGGAAATTATTCACTTTAACTTGTCCATACCTGGGGGGATGATCGAGTGCCCTAGTAAGTTGGTTCCCTTAGGGATGAGTTTCCACTGGGTGGGTCTATGAAAGGTCATCATCCATTCCTTCCATACTTACCACTTTTCATCATTATCCCTCTAATATATCCCATACATTGGTTTGGGCATTGGGTTTTCCAAGCTAGTAAGGGTTGTACCTTGCCTTGTGAGAAGAAGGGGCTAACGGCCCAAAGGGTAAAAGTAGCTGGAAAAATTTAAAAGCCAAGATGAAACCTTGAGATGCTTCACCCAAGGATTCCTGAGAAAGAAATAAAAGGATTCTCAACAAGAAAAGGGGACCTGTTAAATAAAATAAAACTTAAGGCCTAGTTGGTGGATAGGAGGTCTCATCATGAGTCGACCTATTAGGTCCATGGGCATGTAGTGGTATGGCACTAATATCCATCTGGTCACCAAGCCAGGGTAGTGGATCTTGGTGGCATAGCAAAGAGAAAGGGGGTCTCATCACGATCCATCCTTCTCATCTCCGTGAAATGCTTGTGGGTAACGTTGTCACCATTGGTCACCACGCCAGGGCAGTGTCCTCCAACTATTCTCTTGAAAAGAAAAATCAATAAGACAAAGAGTAAAAGGCATTGAATGGGATAGGAAACAATTGCATACATGACAAGGTGCAGCTCGCCCTCTACAGAGGCACCCACATGTAATACCTACATTTCCCTGTCATCATTGTACCTCTTGCCCAAACATTCCCTTACACCATCTCATACATTTACATGACCTAGATTGGTCTTCACCTGGGAAACACCCCACACCTAAGGAGGATTATCCCAATGGGACATCCTGAGACCCTCTCAAAACCTGGCTTGTTAAATAGCATAACGTCTTTGAGAATTTGTCTAGGTAAAGGGGGGTTTGATGCACATGTTTGGGTAAATTGATTATTAGATTTGATTGACATTGTTATGATCCTTGTGACTTATGAGCCCATGGAGGGCATACTTGTTCTTCTGCAAGACCATGCCTGATGGACAGGTACATATGGGGAGATTATTAGTTCGGACCTCTGTGGGGATGAAAGCCCACCAGATTGATGTTATGACCCCAGTCAGGGGCAGAGGGATACCAGATGCTTGCACCAGAGAAAAAGAAGGACGTTCCACCAGAGACACTTTGGCAGGCCTGGACCTAGGGGGGTCTTTCCCTCCCACCATGATGTTGGCCTTTGAAGGCCCCTGACATCATCATTTTGATCCTTGACGTCATCTAGTTAGGGTTTTGGCATGAGGATATCTTGGTTGGCACGTGTGGCGACTTTAGAGGCCTATAATTCCATGAAGGGGCCTAACATCACCCTAAGAGGGGCATGACATCATCCCTAAAAGACAAAATTAGGGTTTTAATTGTCAATTTTATGTAAAACTGGATTTTTTATGTAAACTGGTCATGTTGACCTTTTTTGACCTAAAATGTAATTAAAGGTCACATGTATTGTATAAATAGAGAGTTAAGACTCTCATTTTTGTAGGATATTTCACTCACACAAGTGTGAGGTCTAAAATTCAGCCTCTTTTAAGGCTTATTGAATGAAATTAAGTGGTTCGCAACTCTTGGAGGATGTTATTTTTGGTGTATTTTTTCATTTTCATGGTGGAAAGTCTTCAACTAGGGTTTGTGGCTAGATTATTCTTGATGAAGTAAGTAGAAATATGCAATCCTTCTTTATTTTGAATGGTTATGGTGCATTTACTTGTTCATTTCTAAGATTATGAAATTGTCAGTGTGAAACCCTAGGAGAAAAGCACATGTTGTTGTCCTTTTCTTTATAACTCTTCACTTACTTGATTTTGCTAGAGAACACCTCCCTTGAAGGATATACTAGAGCCATACCTTTGTAGCACTCTAGTATCATTTCTTCATTAAGATTCATGCATTTATTTCAAGTTTGATCTAAAGAAGAAGGAAATCGCTAGGGCCGAGGGTTACCTACTTTCTAGCATCCTTTCCTTCTAGGGTTTTAGATATTGAGGCCTTAGGTTACTAACACCTCAATCATATTCCCTTTCCTTTAGCTCATCTATTATCATTTGTTGTTTCCCTCTAAGAATTGCCACTACAACTTTGACTCCATTTATGCTAAAAGGCACTAGTTCATACCTTGCAAGTGATTGATTGACTAAAACAAATCTCAAACCATCTACCTTAACACTTTTACCAAATATTTATAACTTTAGATTAGACTAACTTGCTAACTTATTTGTTTTTGTTGCAAAAGATTGCTACAACCATCTATAACAACAACAAATGCATCTTAAAAGAAAGATTTAAAGCTGATTATACATTGGTATCATTGCTTCTCACAATTACTATCATTTTGTCAAGTTTAAGTTATCATTTCTTGTCATTTTTGAAGCTTTATTGAGACATAATTGTGAAGCCATTGTTAAATACATATTATTGTTATAAATACTTCTATTACTTCAGCTTTTATATCAGCTTGTTCATTTTATCAAAATTCTATGGTTTTATGAAGCACTAACATCATATGGTACTTGCAAATAGCACATTTTCTTGTTGTCTTGTTCTAGGAAAGTACACTTAATTATTACTTTGCTTCATCTCATTAAAACCTTTAGAACTTTTGATCAGAGTGACCTATGAGAGGGGTGGTAATTTCTTGATACTTTTACCTTGGCCTTCTCAAACCCCAAGGTCATTGGGGACGTCTCCCTTGGGGTACCACTCCTAAATAGAAAGAGGTGTATTATTAAGGTGACAGTGATAGGACATCCTCCTTGTTACGATAATTTAGTGCTCACTTGCCTTTGGATTTGTGCAAGTACAAATTGCGCGATAACAGGTCTGTCGACTGAAGAAGTCTCTTTATGGCCTCAAGCAGGCTCCGAGGGCATGGTATGCAAAGATGGAATCCTACCTGCTATCATAGAACATTGTACATTATAAATCAAACCGGGATGTTTACATGCTCAGGACGACTGATTCACTTCTACTCCTAGTTTTTTATGTTGATGATTTGTTGATCATCGGTTTCTCGACTTCAGCGATTGTTGCAATCAAGAAGATTCTACATGACAGGTTATTTATCATGGACATGGGTTTGCTACATTTCTTCCTTGCTAAAAGGAAGTACCTTGAATTCCATGTTGTCCAGCCTCTTATCCTCTCCTCGACTCCTCTATTATGTTTTTGTGGTTTGGTGACACGTTCGGGCTTTACATTCCCCCATTGGTTTATTACCTTGAATACCTCAACCCAACATTCCTTCATTCCAATTCGTTCCACCTCTCTGGCTTTCATTTGTTCTTTCAGAACTCTCCATATCTCTCTTCGAGTTGTATTTAGAGTTGGGGGCCTTAGAGTCTGTCTTTCTTTCATTATTTCCTTGAGCGAGGAGAAGCTGTGAAGCAATCGCAAGCACCAATGTCGGTGTTAACCCTTCGAAAGGAAGGAGAGGAATTAATGCATGCAAGCACTCGACCTTCCAAGCAATAGGGAAAGGGATTCCAGCCCCACCCGACCATGAACTAAGATTCAATCTTCCAGCATCCAGCTTTCAACCCACGTTCATTAAGACATATATAATGAAGATGTCGCCTCCTGTTATAAAGCCATAGCCTTGCCTTGTAGCTTCCCTTCGCGTGGTTCCAAATGCATGACCCATTTGTATAGTTATATAGTTTAATAACCATCTTTAAGAACCATAAGTTAACTCAGCTGATAGAGATCAAGTAGCTATAGTTCACCCAGCATATTTGTTAGTTGAAGAAGCAGTCCCACCGCTCGCATCAGTATAAGTTAAGGTTGACCTTGAATCAACAGCAAATCAAGCAGAGATTTTTTTAGAGTCCCTAGTTCTGGAGCCATTACCTCGCCCGATTCCATATCCAGTATCAGATTCAGTCGCAGTTTCTCCAGGCCCAAATGTAGGGGATCTGGTTCCTTTCATCATCGGATATATTGCCCTAGCAACGGAGCCCGTATACCAACCAATTCAAGTTCCTTTTGTTCCTTAGTGAGCTGCAGTTCCAAAGCCAATATAGGAAAAGGGGCTTTCAAAGATGTAAAGAAGATTGCTCCCAACTGTTAGGTAGTGGACTCTATCCGTTCTTTCTTTAGTGACTTAACGAGAGAGCTCTTTATATATGTGAATTCCCCCTATGGTGAGTCATTAAACCCTAATAAACTACTTTTATCCACGTCTCGAGGTGGGTGCAACGCTTATTGTTGCTCCAGCCAGCTACTTAATGATGAAATCATCTGTTTTCTTCCTCACCCTCCTCTGTCGGGTGAGCCATTATTCCTTTTCTTATTGCATCATATAATGCTTAAAGCCATGTGACCTTCTAGAAAGTAGGGCCCTTTTCTCCCTCTCAGTTGATGGATGTTTCTCTTTCTTCTTTCGATTCAACTATTAGCTTAGAACACCTATTTATAGTTCACTCACCTCTTATTTCATATCTTTTCTCGCAACTACAGTGATAACTAGAGTTTCCAATTCCATCCAACCAAGTAGTATCTCTGTCCGGTGTTCCGTGAAAAGCAAAGGGATAAAGTATGGGCTCGAGATCAACCAGGATGCATCAGGCATCAAACTATCTCAGGCCAAGTATGCATGATATCTCCTTGAGAGATTTCACATGACAGACTACAAGTCTTCCCCGACTCCTTTCCTATCAGGAGTCAGACTTGAGGATGGTGGGGACACTCCACTGGTTGACAGTACACTGTACAAACAACTAGTGGGGAGCTTCTTGTATCTCACACACTCCGGACCAGACCTCTCCTAAGCAGTTGGAGCAGTCTCCAGGTTCATGAAAGAGTTGCATGAGCTACATTGGAAGGATGCAAAGCGTATCCTTTGATATATACAGGGGATTCATTATACAACAGACTCTACATTTGATCTCATCAAGTTCATTGATTCTGACTGGGCTGGAAATAACATTGATCGCAATTCCACATCTTCAATTTTCACTTAAGTTTGATCAGTTGAGTGGAATCTAGATGCAACATTGGTATGATCACCATGCAGCATTGGGATCATCACCAACTAATGCACATTCTCCTTGGGATCATCACCAGACTAGCGCATTACTCACGATTCCATGATCTCCTCCTCACTTCACTCTATTTTAGTCAGTTAATTGAAGACAGATAGACTAGTTAACTCATCTAAGTGGAAGTTCACTCCCATAATTGCCTGAGAGACTAGACTAGGTGGCAGTTTACTCCTATAACTATTGGTGTGTGTCCAGATCACTCTAGACCAACACTATGGTTCATTGGCTTCTCCTCCTGTGCACATTGTTTGAGTTATATAGAGTATATCATGTGCAAATTATCATTCATTCATTTGGTTAATGATAATTCTTCCATCCTTTCTCTCTTACTTCTCTTTTCTTCTATTTTCTATGCAATCCCTCTTTCCTTGCTTTGTTTCAGTATATATTTTGTATTTGGGTACCTAACATGGCCTCGTTGCTGAGACCCATTCTTTATTTTCACCATAGTGATGTTCAGGGGGGGTGATGGAGTTACTTCACACACAACTAGGATTTCTTTTTCCTAAGGTTTTTTCTATGTTTATTAGTCATTATCTAGTCTCCTAAAGTTTAGGGGGAATATTCCTCTAGAAGAATATTCTCTTCAGTTTTCACTTTAGTTTGATCAGTTGAGTAGAGTCTAGATGCCACATTGGTATTATCACCATGCAGCATTGGGATCATCACCAACTAATGCACATTATCCTTGGGATCATCACTAGACTAGCGCATTATTCATGATTCCCTTATCTCCTCCTCACTTCACTCTGTTTCAGTCAGTTAATTGAATACTGATAAACTAGTTAACTCAGCTAGGTGGCAGTTCACCCCCGTAACTTCCTAAGAGACTAGACTAGGCAACAGTTTACTCCCGTAACTGTTGTTGTGTGTCTAGATCACTCTATACCACCACTATGGTGCATTGGATTCTCCTCTAGTGTGCATTGGTTGAGTTATACAGAGTATATCATGTGTAAACTATCATTAATTCATTTGGTTAATGATAATTCTTCCATTCTTTTTCTCTTGCTTCTCTTTTCTTCTATTTTCTCTGCAATCCCTCTTTCCTTGTTTTATTTCAGTGTATATTTTGTATTTGGGTACCTAACATGGCCTCGTTCCCGAGACCCATTCTTTATTTTCACCATATTCATATTCAGGGGGGTGTTGGAGTTACTTCACACACACCTAAGATTTATTTTTCCTAAGGTTTTTCCTATGTTTATTAGTCATTATCCAGTCTCCTAAAGTTTAGGGAGAATATTCCTCTAGGAGAATATTCTCTTCAGTTTTCACTTCAATTTGATCAGTTGAGTAGAGTCTAGATGCCACATTGGTATTATCACCATGCAGCATTGGGATCATCACCAGCTAATGCGAATTGTTCTTGGTATCATCACCAGACTAGCGCATTACTCATGATTCCTTGATCTCCTCCTCACTTCACTCTATTTCAGTCAGTTAACTGAAGACTGATAGACTAGTTAACTGAGCTAGGTGGTAGTTCACTCCCTTAACTTCCCAAGAGACTAGAATAGGTGGCAGTTTACTCCTGTAATTGTTGGTGTGTCTCTAGATCACTCTAGACCACCACTATGGTGCATTGGCTTCTCATCCAGTGCGCATTGGTTGAGTTATACAGAGTATATCATGTGTAAACTATCATTCATTCATTTGGTTAATGATAATTCTTCTAATCTTTCTCTCCTGCTTCTCTTTTCTTCTATTTTCTCTACAATCCCTCTTTCCTCGCTTTATTTCAATGCATATTTTGTATTTGGGTACCTAACATGGCCTCGTTGTCGAGACCCATTCTTTATTTTCACCATAGTGATGTTCATAGGGAGTTACCTCACACACCCCTAGGATTTCTCTTTCCTAATGTTTTTCCTATGTTTATTATTCATTATCCAGTCTCCTAAAGTTTAGGGAGAATATTCTCTTCATTTTTCACTTCAATTTGATGAGTTGAGTAGAGTCTAGATGCCACATTTGTATTATCACCATGTAACATTGGGATCATCACTAGCTAATGCACATTGTCCTTGGGATCATCACCAGACTAGCTCATTACTCACAATTCCCTGATCTCCTCCTCACTTCACTTTGTTTCAGTCAGTTAACTGAAGACCAATAGACTAGTTAACTCAGCTAGGTGGTAGTTCACTCACGTAACTTCCCGAGAGACTAGACTAGGTGGCAGTTTACTCCCGTAACTGTTGGTGTGTGTCCATATCGCTCTAAACCACCACTATGGCGCATTTGCTTCTCCTCCAATGTGCATTGGTTGAGTTATACAGAGTATATCATGTGTAAATTATCATTCATTCATTTGGTTAATGATAATTCTTCCATTCTTTCTCTCCTGCTTCTCTTTTCTTATATTTTCTCTACAATCCCTCTTTCCTCGCTTTATTTCAGTGTATATTTTGTATTTGGTTACCTAACATGTCCTCGTTGTCAGGACCCGTTCTATATTTTCACCATAGTGATGTTCAAGGGGGGTGTTGGAGTTACTTCACACACACCTAGGATTATCCATTCTCCTAAATTTTAGGGAGATATTCCTCTAGGATAATATTCTCTTCAATTTTCACTTCAGTTTGATCAGTTGAGTAGAGTGTAGATGCCACATTGGTATTATCACCATGCAGCATTGGGATCATCACCATCTAATGTAAATTGTCCTTGGGATCATCACCATACTAGTGCATTACTCATGATTACATGATCTCCTCCTCACTTCACTTCGTTTCAGTCAGTTAACTAAAGACTGATAGACTAGTTAACTCAGCTAGGTGGTAGTTCACTCCCGTAACTGCCCAAGAGACTAGAATAGGTGGCAGTTTACTCCTGTAAATGTTGATGTGTGTCTATATCACTCTAAACCACTAGTATGGTGCATTGACTTCTCATCCAGTGAGAATTGGTTGAGTTATACAGAGTATATCATGTGTAAATTATCATTCACTTATTTGGTTAATGATAATTCTTCCATTCTTTCTATCATGCTTCTATTTTCTTCTATTTTCTCTGCAACCTCTCTTTCCTCTCTTTATTTCAGTGTATATTTTGTATTTGGGTACCTAACATGGCCTCGTTTTCGGGACCCATTATTTGTTTTCACCATAGTGATGTTCAGGGGGGGGTGTTGGAGTTACTTCACACATACCTAGGATTTATTTTTCCTAAGGTTTTTCCTATGTTTATTAGTCATTATCCAGTCTCCTAAAGTTTTGGGAGAATATTCATCTACGAGAATATTCTCTTATGTTTTCACTTCAGTTTGATCAGTTGAGTAGAGTCTAGATGCCACATTGGTATTATCACCATGAAGCATTGGGATCATCACAAGCTAATGTGAATTGCCCTTGGGATCATCACAAAACGAGCGCATTACTCATGATTCCCTAATCTCCTCCTCACTTCACTTTGTTTCAGTGAGTTAACTGAAGACTGATAGACTAGTTAACTGAGCTAGGTGGCAGTTCACTACTTTAACTGCCCGAGAGACTAGACTAGGTGGCAGTTTACTCCCGTAAATGTTGGTGTGTGTCTAAATCACTCTAAACCACCACTATGGTGCATTGACTTATCTTCCAATGCGCATTGGTTGAGTTATACAGAGTATATCATGTGTAAATTATCATTCATTCATTTGGTTAATGATAATTCTTCCATTCTTTCTCTCCTGCTTCTCTTTTCTTCTATTTTCTCTGCAATCCCTTTTTCCTCGCTTTATTTCAGTGTATATTTTTTATTTGGGTACCTAACATGGCCTCATTGTTAGGACCCATTCTTTATTTTCACCATAGTGATGTTCAGAGGGAGTGTTGAAGTTACTTCACACACACCTAGGATTTCTTTTTTCTAAGGTTTTTCCTATGTTTATTAGTCATTATCCAGTCTCCTAAAGTTTTGGGAGAATATTCCTCTAGGAGAATATTCTCTTATGTTTTCACTTCAGTTTGATCAGATGAGTAGAGTCTATATGCCACATTGGTATTATCACCATTCAGCATTGGGATCATCACCAACTAATGCACATTGTCCTTAGGATCATCACCATACTAGTGCATTACTCATGATTCCCAGATCTCCTCATCACTTCACTTTGTTTCAGTCAGTTAACTGAAGACTGATAGACTAGTTAACTCAGCTAGGTGGTAGTTCACTGTCGTAACTACCCGAGAGACTAGACTAGGTGGCAGTTTACACCCGTAACTATTGATGTGTGTCCAAATCACTCTAGACCACCACTATGGTGCATTGGCTTCTCCTATAGTGCGCATTGGTTGAGTTATAGAGAGCATATCATGTGTAAATTATCATTCATTCATTTGGTTAATGAGAATTCTTTCATTCTTTCTCTCTTGCTTCTCTTTTCTTCTATTTTCTATGCAATCCCTCTTTCCTCACTTTATTTCAGTGTATCTTTTATATTTGGGTACCTAACATGGCCTCGTTGTCGGGACCCATTCTTTATTTTCATCATAGTGATGTTCGGGGGGGGTGTTGGAGTTACTTCACACACACCTAGGATTTAGTTTTCCTAAGGTTTTTCCTATGTTTATTAGTCATTATCCAGTCTCCTAAAGTTTAGGGAGAATATTCTCTTCAGTTTGATCAGTTGAGTGGAGTCTAGATGCCACATTGGTATTATCACCATGCAGCATTGGGATCATCACCAGTTAATGCGCATTGTCCTTCGGATCATCATCAGACTAGTGCATTACTCATGATTCCCTAATATCCTCCTCACTTCATTTTGTTTCATTCAGTTAACTGAAGATTGATAGACTAGTTAAATCATCTAGGTGGCAGTTCACTCTCGTAATTGCCCGAGAGACTAGACTAGGTGGCAGTTTACTCCCATAACTGTTGGTGTGTGTCCAAATCACTCTAGACCACCACTGTGGCGCATTGGCCTCTACTCTCGTGCACATTGGTTGAGTTATACAAAGTATATCATGTGTAAATTATCATTCATTCATTTGGTTAATGATAATTCTTCCATTCTTTCTCTCATGCTTCTCTTTTCTTCTATTTTCTCTACAATCCCTCTTTCCTCACTTTATTTCAATGTATATTTTGTATTTGGGTACCTAGCATGGCCTCATTTCCAGGACCCATTCTTTATTTTCACCATAGTGATGTTCATAGGGGGTGTTGGATTTACTTCACACACACCTAGGATTTATTTTTCCTAAGGTTTTTCCTATGTTTATTAGTCATTATCCAGTCTCCTAAATTTTAGGGAGAATATTCCTCTAGGAGAATATTCTCTTGAGTTTTCACTTCTGTTTGATCAGTTGAGTAGATTCTAGATGCCACATTATTACTATCACCATGCAGCAATGCGCATTGTCCTTGGGATCATAACCAAACTAGCGCATTACTCATGATTCCCTAATCTCCTCCTCACTTCACTCTGTTTCAGTCAGTTAACTGAAGACTGATAGACTAGTTCACTCATCTAGGTGGCAGTTCACTCCCGTAACTGCCCGAGAGACTAGACTAGGTGGCAGTTTACTCCCGTAACTGTTGGTGTATGTCTAGATCACTCTAGACCACAACTATGGCGCATTGGCTTCTCCTCCAGTGCGCATTGGTTGAGTTATACAGAGTATATCAAGTGTAAATTATCATTCATTCATTTGGTTAATGAGAATTATTCCATTCTTTCTCTCCTGCTTCTCTTTTCTTCTATTTTCTATGCAATCCCTATTTCCTCGCTTTATTTCAGTGTATCTTTTGTATTTGGGTACCTAACATGGCCTCGTTGTCGGGACCCATTCTTTATTTGCACCATAGTGATGTTCAGGGGGGGTGTTGGATTTACTTCACACACACCTAGGATTTAGTTTTCCTAAGGTTTTTCCTATGTTTATTAGTCATTATCCAGTCTCCTAAAGTTTAAGGAGAATATTCTCTTCAGTTTTCACTTCAGTTTGATCAGTTGAGTGGAGTCTAGATGCCACATTGGTATTATCACCATGCAACATTGGGATCATCACCAGTTAATGCACACTATCCTTAGGATCATCATCAAACTAGCACATTACTCATGATTCCTTGATCTCCTCCTCACTTCATTTTGTTTCAGTCGGTCAACTGAAGATTGATAGACTAGTTAACTTAGCTAGGTGGTAGTTCACTCCCGTAACTTCCCGAGAGACTAGACTAGGTGGAAGTTTACTCCCATAACTATCGATGTGTGTCCAAATCACTCTACACCACCATTATGACGCATTGGATTCTCCTCCATTGCATATTGGTTTAGTTTTACAGAGTATATCATGTGTAAATTATCATTCATTCATTTGGTTAATGAGAATTCTTCCATTCTTTTTCTCCTGCTTTTCTTTCCTTCTATTTTCTCTGCAACCGTGTATGTCAATTCCTATCTAGATCTATTATGTGTAGTTTAAACACATTTACATCACTGGATAATTTTCAATACTTGGTTTTCTTTTGAATGTGCAACAACTGATGTTTTTCTTCTGGACTTTAAAATTTTGCAATGAAAATCACTTTTTTTTTGTAATGGCCAAAAACCAATGTTGGTCAAAGACCCACCTAATTTTAGTGTGGCCAAAATCCAATGGTTTTGTTTCCAATGACAATGAAATTTGACTTAAAATTATAGTGTCCAAGGGCCAGGATCCTACACGAGGCTTTGATACTAATGTGGTGAACCAACCTGGTTCACTATGTAAATATCCAAAATGCTTGGAGTATAAAAATATCCATAAGGACAATACATAATATAAATGTATATGAGAATAAATAAGATAGTATGAGATTATATTATTACAAATGAGAAATGAAGGTTGTATATATACCCACATAGGGGCGCCCTTTCATAAGAGACATGACCTTTCATGTGAGGTATTTCTTCATTAGTACTTAACTGATAATTATTAGTTATTTGTTTATTAATTATATTTGTATATTTTTTTATATTTATGTTTGTTACAATGATTGATTCAGACCATATATTGACTTCTTTGGCTTACATACCAACTCTTTATTTCCCTTCACCACAAATCATTTTAGTCGCTTCATGTAGATTGATTCTTTCAAATATGTAGGAATTGTGTCTTCAAATCCATTTGTTCTACTTCAAAATCAAAAGCAACAACAACATATACAAGAAATTAATATAAGTTAACTTGGAAATAGGAAAAAACATTTCACTGAATTAAATTCCCTCTACCTGGGAATAATGTTTTTCTATTAACCAAGCTTTTTATTTCTCCACTTTTCCTTCTGCATTCAAATTCTTCTTAAACACCCATTTGTTGCTAATGGCCTTTCTTCTAGTTGGAAACTCCACTACATACCATGCCTCATTATTATCCAAGGAATCCATCTCTTCAACCATTGCCTTCTTCCAGAGTTTACTATCCTCTAAATGCATTGCTTCCATGACAGCTCTGGGATCATCATCAATAATATATAAAGCAAAATTATCACGAAAATCAGGTGGATTACACCTTTTTGGTTTCCTTATTTCCCTCATTTATCTCCTCAATATTGGAGTATGAGGTTCTTATTCTTGTAATTCATATTCTTTCATTGATTCGGATTTTGCATCATCCAACTCAAACTCTATTTTCTCATGTTCTTCTTTCCTTTGTAGGAATTATTGTTTGGGAACATATTTAACCTCTCTAAAAACTAAATCCTGACTATAAACAGTCTTCTTATTTTCTTGGTTCCAAAGCTTATAACCTTTCATACCATCTTTATAGCCAATAAAGATACACTTTTCAACTTTATTATCCAACTTACTCTTATTTTATTTTGGAACATGTACATAAGCATCACAACCAAACACTCTGAGATGTTCAAGAGAGGGTTTATTACCAATCCATACCTCATGCGGTGTATTTCCCACCAACATTTATGAGGGTGATCTATTTACCAGGTAACATAGAATACCCACTGCCCCTACCCAGAATTATAGTCCTAACCTGGCACAACTGAGCATGCTCCTTGCTTTTTTCCATCAATGTCCCATTCATCCTTTTTGCAACCCCATTTTGTTGAGGTGTGTATGGAGTAGTATTTTGAATTGATATATCGCACTTCTTACATAGCTCTTCAAACTCATTCCCATAGAATTCTCTACCATTAGTTGTCCTCAACACCTTTATTTTCTTCTCTGACTAATTTTCTACCAGAGCCTTAAACTCTTTAAATTTATCAAATACCTTAGATTTCTTCCTAATAAAATAAATGTATGTGTTCCTTGAGAAATAATCTATGAATGAAACATAATACATGGATTTACCTACTGATGGAATAGGAATAGGTCCAAACACATCACTATGTATCAACTATAAGATCCCCTTTTCTCTTGTAGCACCAGATGGGAATCTTACTTGATTATGTTTACCATATATGCAATGTTCACATAATTCAAAATACAAGGTGAAATTAGACATACCTTCAACCATACCTTTACCGTGTAGTGTTAGAAGGCACTTTTCTCCTATATGTCCTAGTATTTGATGCCACAACATGGTATTCTTTCCATGGATAGTATGGATCACATCTTCTTTATTTCTCTACTTGGGGACAATAGAACTGTTACACCCATCATTATAAGTGATTCCCAATAACTTTTATAGAGTTCCAAACCAAACTCCCCTCATCAACACCATTTCTCCTTGTACCATATTACAAGTGTCCTTTCCCAATAAAGTATCCACACCTGCATCATCCAACTTACTTATAGATATTAGAATCCTAGCTAGATCTAGAATGTGCATAACTCCAGGGAGAGTCCTAATCCCTCCATTTTTCAGCAATAGCTTAAGCCTTCCATGTCCCATGATTTTGGCTTTCGATTCATCTCCTAGGAAGAAATCACCACAATCGTACTTTTCATATTCACTAAACCACTCCATGTGAGGAGTCATATGAAATGATGTGCCTGATTCGATCAATCATACATCATTATCTGCATATGTACCTGTAGATGTTAGGTAAACATCACCTCCTTCTTCTGTGGAGGTTTTCTCCTTTATAGAAGAGGCATCATTATATCCCTTTACTTTATCAGCATTCTTAGAACTGTAATTTTTCTTATTGTTGGTCCTAAGGTCTGCACCTAACTGCTAAAGGGAAAATCTAGGCCACCTCAAGTTTTGGAATGATGGGTTTTTTATGAATTAAGTTTGTTGTTTAGCTGAGAGATAGGTTTTCAAGGGTAGAGACCTAGTTGGACTGTTGAACAATGTCATTATAGGGTTTCCCTTAGTTGGTGGTATGAAATTTGATGAGCTGGTAAATACATGAGAATAAAACAAAGGAAATAAAAGAAAGCATTCAATTTGTTACTTGTTGTATGAAATTTCAGACTTGAAATAATATTCCAAATCTAAAACTTGTATCTTCACACAAATCATCCAAACAATGTTGTAATACAATAAAATATATATTGCAAACAATAGTTGAAACCGAGTTGCATAGAAATAAACAATTCATTGAAATAATAGTTGAAAGGAAAGGAAACTACACATTGCATACATTTCCAATTTGCATCTAGATAATATTAAGAAAACACAAAGATTTGAGAATAAAAACACAAAATCTCACCAAAACTTATATTCACCAGGTAGGAAACTTTACAATCTTATGCTTCAGGTCCAGCCAAAATTATGATGCTTGATCTCCCAAAAACTGAACCCTATTACATTCAAAAACCTATGTATTTATCTCTTTCCCAAGAGGGTTCAACCACCTTTCTAGGATCTAACTCAAAATTTCAACTTTACATTACAACTAGACCATGTAAACAACTTGACTATCACTCCTTAATTACAATTTGTAAACATTGCTTTAACTTGAGTGAATCTAGTTTGAAGTATCAGTTCATGACTTGCCTTCAATTCGACCTTAAAAAAATTATGGTTCATATCAAATAGAAAATATCCACTTATTACACTTGGCATCAATATCTTTAACTAAAAAAAGAAAACTCTATAAGTGCAATTGTAACTAAATATGATAACTGAAGCGGAACAACTCCATAAAAAGTCTTCAAAAGTTGTAGTTGGTAGTTGATTGTGCATGGATGCCCATGTACACTAAAACTGGAGTCCAATTTGGAATACAGGTGGATCATCTGGCATAAGTCCTGAATCCTTTCTCCTTTGACAAAAATATGCCTCTTAGATTATCTCTTTCAATAACATGCATCTTTTCTTATGCTTCTTTTGCAGCTTCTGGTACTTCTTTTGTAGCTTAGTATGATGCATTTCAATATCTTGCTTATGTTGTTGTAAAATCTGAATTTGTTTCTTTAGAATTTGTACCTGGAGGTTATCATTTATACCTATGTCAGCTTCGACCTTTGGTTTGATCAAGACATGTACCTTACTTCTATCCTTTAGCCCGTGTTCTTCCTTTATGTAAAATTTGTTGAGGTCAATGGACAACTTACATTTGCTTGGCCTCATCTCATATCTGGGTGCTACCTCAAAATTTGTGTCATGTGTATGCCTCATAGGTTCCTTCATAATCAATATTTTTTCTTTAATCTTCGGTTTAGTATCATGTGAAACTTGCTCAAGAACTAGCTTTGTATCTGGGGTTATGCCATCAGAGTCATGCTCAGGTTCTAGGCCAATGTCCATTACATTTTTTTTTAAATCCAAGTTTGTACGATACTCTATCTTTATAGCAGCATACTTTATCCCTGGGGTCTCCACTTTATATTTTTTCCTTACCTTCTCCCCTATCATCCTTTTCAATGTGTGGATAGCCATCTCCTCCATATTGGAAAATCCAGAGATGTTGTCTCCAGTGTCCTCATCCTCGATTACTATGGGTTATTGGTCTTTTAAGGATGGATTAAAAATTTCCTTGGAATTCAACCTCAATTGATTTGTGAGCCTGGTTTTTCTCTTAGGTTTACTGGGCATTTCAAGGTCTTGGATCCCTTTCCTCTTTCCACTCTTCTTGGCTTCAAGGGATTCCTTAATCAAGGTTTCTACAGGCACAAATTCTATAGCAACAATCTGGGGACTGTGTTGTTTAGTTTTCTTTTGCCTCCTTGTTTTTTCCTTGGGAGTTTTATCTTGTTGCATGGTGGTGCTCAAAAGCTCATCTTCAGAATGCTTAGGTGACAATGGACATGGTGGGGTGACCTATTCCTCTTGTTGTCTGATACAAACATTTCTACTCTCCTTCTATATTTTTTGATGTAGATGATATTAACTTCCTTCGAGGGATCTCCTCTTTTGATGGAGTAATTGACCTGGCCTCTTTAGATCAGGCTCCCCCCTTTTTAGGTGTAGTTTTCTTATTTCCAGTTTTTTGGGTAGATTTTGAGGAGCACCCAGGTTTAGGGGAAACCCTCATTTCTTGGTTATCCTCATCCCTTTTCTCTTCAGACTGTCGATCAACTTCTTGTTCCTCTTGTTGTTGATTAGTTTCTTGTCCTCCTTCCTGTAACCCTACAGACTATAGAAAATATTCCCATAGAATTTCTATTTCATATAAAGCAAATAGAACCAATATTTTTATAAGACCCTGGTGATATAAACTTATGTGAGCATATTCAGGGTGACTCTGGACCCTTCTAGACATCTTCGTTAAACTTTTAAGAAAATAAAAAGGAAGTTTTAATTCCTTGTCACCACTTAAGTGCATAAGGAAACATAGGTTATACCAGTGCACAATTGAGAAACGAACTTCACCTATAATATTCCTTTGGACTGTAGTGAGGATGCCTCTCCACTCATATTTAATCCACATAATCGAGCTACCTTGACTCCAGTCAAGGTTTTGGTGTTCTGCCACTAGGAATTTGTTGCATATCTCAGTTGGCAATTTTCCCTTTTTGAACCATCTCTCCCCACTGACCAGAAGAGTGTGGATCACTCTAATAAAATTATATGTAATATGAATATTGGTGTCCCTGAGTTGGGTCTAAAACCCATCAAAATTCTGCATGAAGAACAGGGCCACTCATGTGTGATTCTTTTTGAAAGCACAAATGAAATCAAACCATTCTTCTCTAATGAATATTTCTTTTATTTATGGAATGGATTCGAATAGTTCGAGCCCTAGTGGCTCTATTCTGTTCAATTTCCAATGTTCTCAGGGAGAAACCATTGCGTTCTAGTTGCTTCTGCTGGAAATGTTAATTGAATGTATGTGTTAATTTGATTTCCTTTACCACCTGCAATGATAATTACCCACGATCATGTGATGATAACAGTTCAAGGCGCAAACTTGCATGACCCTTAGCACAAATTCTGTAATGATGGTTAAAGTGGTGGTAGTCCACGTGATCTCGAGTTCTCAGGGAATGCACATGCATGCGAGGCGCCAACACAACTTGATTTAATTTTTTAAAGTTTTTTGAACGTTAAAAAAAAAAAAAACAGTGTGTTTTCCGTTGTTTGAAAGAATAGGCACATTCTTGCAATCAGTGTCCTTTTCCATCAAAGGCCTAGGTTAACCTTCTAGCAACACACTAGTGACATAACCATGGTGATATGTGTTATTCAATTCAAACCATAACATGTATTAACCTTGTAATGATCAAGAAAATGATGAAAAACAAAAGGAAGATGAGAGCAAATCAAAATGACTCAACACACCATTGAAAAGAAACTAAGCAAGAATTAGTTGACAGATGGATGGGCTAATGGAGGAAAATAAGGAAGAGGTGTAGACTTGGGGTTTAACATCGACTTTAACCGGGGATAGCACTTCCCTGTGAGTTGCTAAGAACAACAGACTAGTTGCCTTAGTTCATTAATTATGCTCCCACTTGCTACCAATCACTCATGCTCTATTTACCAGACACGTTACCTATCTTATTTCAATTGAAACTCAAATATGCAGCTACACCCCAGTGCCTTTATTAGGATATGGATTCTTTATTCAAGAAAAAATATTAAATCAAAATGGAAATGAAAACAACTATTGTACATGATGTACCACCTTTGTTCCATCAAGCAAAGTTGTGCTTTAGGAAGTGCCCATTAAATGGACCTCCAAATATCTCAGTATCATCCATATTTTGCAATATAAATGTATTATTATCCATAACATTTACCACTTTGAATGGACCAAACCAAATATTATCGAACTTATCATGCTTTGGTTTTTCCTCCCTCCTGGCATCCCACCTCAAAACCAAGTCACCTTCTTGAAAATTTTACTTTTTGGTTTTCCTGTCAAAGGTTGCCTTAACCTTGCTCTGGTATGCCTCAGTCTTCTCATTCAATGCTTCTCTCCTTTGTTGCACTTGAATAATCTGAAAAATTATCCTTTGAATGTCACTAGGTTCCTCCACTTCCTCCTATAAAAAATTTAAGACTCGTAGACCAAGATGGGTTGGAAAAACAACACCCACCCCATAAACCAGTTGAAATGGGGAGGTTCCCAATGACTTCTCGGTGATGATATTGTCATCCCACAAGGAATACTTAAGCTTGGAGTCCCAATATTTTTTATTTTCATCCAACAATTTATTGATAATCCTAATGAGGGTCTTGTTTGATGGCTCAACCAACTTGTTTCCATGTGGGTAATATAGTGTAGAGTGTGTTATGACAATGTTGTAATTCCCACATAATTCAATCATGTCCTTAGACTTGAATGCTTTAGCTTTGTATATTACTAAGTTCTCGGGGCACCCAAACTTGGCAAATATGTTTGTCTCCAAGAAATTTATGATCACCTTATCAGTAGCATTCTTGGTAGGAACAACTTCAATCCACTTTGTGAAGTAGTCAGTGGTAGTAAGAATACACTTATGTTGTCCACTAGAGGGTGGGTTTATCTCACCTATAAAATATAGGCCCCATTGTTGGAATGGACCACTAGCAGTAATGGGTTTTAGGGGTAGTGAGAGCAATTTCTATTTTCCATCAAATTTCTAACATTTTGCATAAGCTCTAACTCTGGAAAACACATCAAAAAAGATGGTGGGCCAATAATATCTGTCCCTCAGAATATTAAGGGTTGTAGCTTTCCAATTATGGTGTCCTCCACAAGATCCCCTATGGATATATGTTATGACATGTTTTGACTCATCTTCATCCAAACATTTAAGAAAAATATCAGCAGGGTCTTTCCAATATAAATTCTAGTTTATAATACAAAACTTTACAACCTTCAATTTAAGAGACCTAGTTTTGGATTTCTCCAATTCTGGTGGACATTATAGGTGCTAAAAAAAATAAAAAATATCTCTATACCAGGGTGAAAGAGAGTACTGATAAATTAATTGCATGGTGTCCTTCCCAACCTGCATCATTGGGGAATCTAATATGTTAAAGGTATGGTGCAATCCTAATGCTTTGTAGTTTGAATCAGATAATTGTTTTTCAAGGCCATGTCTCTTAATCAACTTAATTGGATTTATGTGTGGGTCATATTCGAAAATTTTGACTATCCACTTGCCCCTCTTCCCTTCACTGTCTCTATGGACAAGAATTTCCTTCACACTACTGCTAGGAACATAAACTATTATGCTGGAATGCAGAACATACACCCTGAAGGCCTTCAAGGCTTTGACTAGTGAATAGGCTTGCTTATTCAATATGTCAGATTTCAATTCAGCATCCCTGAGTTCTTTATTGAATAAGGAAATGGGTTTTTCATTCCCTTCTTCATTCTTTTGCAGCAATACAATAGAAATAGTCTCCTTAGAGGCAAATGAGAAAATCAGGAATTCTTTGGAATAGTCTAGACTAACCAGAACATGGGCTTTAATCAAAGCCTGCTTAATCCTATGAAAGGATGATATGGCTTTCTATGACCATTTGATGTCAACATCCTTCTTCATCATGTTATTAATAGGTCTTATGATCTAAGCAAAATTTGACACAAAGCGCCTCAAAAAAATTATTTTTCCTATGAAAGACTAGATGGACTTCTTATTCCTAGGGATGTCAATTTTATGAATGGTATCTACCCTTTCTGGGTCTATTTTTATCCCCCCCTAATGATATAATGTTTCCTAGAGTATTTCCTTCTAATATAGAAAAATGTGACTTTTGGGGATTCAAAGAAATTCCATACCCTCTGCATTTTTGAAAAATTTGCTCCAAGTGTTGTAGATGTTCATCATCAGATTTTGAGAGGACAGTGATGTCATCAAGGTATATAACCATGAACTTGTTCTTTTTTCCCACAAATGAAATTTCCATGGCCCTCTGAAAAGTGGCCCCTGCATTCATCAATACAAATGGCATTTTTTCATGAATGTGCCCCATGGGGTGGTGAAGGTTTTTTTTTCCTTGTCTTATTCAAGCACTGTCATTTGATTGTATCTAGAATATCCATCCAGCATGGAAATTCTTTGGGAACCTACTATCCTTTGCAAAATATGGTCTATCTTGGGAAAAGGATAATTTTATTTTAGAGAACACTTGTTCAGGTTCCTGAAGTCCACACACAAGCATATTTATCCACTATTTTTCTTGACAAGCACCAAGTTGGACACCCAATCTGAATATCTTAAGGGCACAATGATTTTGGCATCAAGCATTTGTTTCAATTCGTTTGCAATAATAGACATTAGCATAGGATTAAATTTTCTAATTTTCTACCTAAATGGATTTAATCCCACCTTCAGATGTATCTTGTGTTGAATGATGTCAGTATCAAAGGTCTTCAAGTCCTCATAAGACCATGCAAAAATATCAACAAAAATTTTCATAAGGCCGACATACCTATTTCTTTGCTCATTTAGCAGTGCTCTGAATATTTTGACTATTTATGGATTTTCAGTTGTCCCAACATTGCATTCCATGACCTCCTGCTCCTTATTTTTTATGACAGATTTCCCAGAGACATCGGTGTTGTCAAAGAACCTCTCTAGTGGTACTAAGCCCCTTGGGATATGGTTTGTCTTGAGCTCTACAATGTTGCGGCCAACCACCTTGTTCAGAAAAGGAGGTGCCTGCTAATTTTCTATTTCATCTTCCTCATTCTCTTGATCAATAGAGATGTTTGAGAATTCTTTAATGGTTTGCAGGAACCTCTTGAGCTCGAGGTCATCACTAAAAACATGTTAGTTCTTAACATTGTCTAGTATAGTTGTTTTGTGCCTAACCTCCAATTCATATTTGACATTTGGACCAATAGGAGGCCTCAAGGTACTAGCATCCAGGGCTAAATAATGTGTCCTCTGATTAGCATCTCTGGGGATAAAGGAAATATCGAATGCTAGAAAGAAATTGTCCACTAAGTCCCATACCTCATTTCTATATTGTTTTAGCCTTTGTTGTTTTGTTTGATAAATGTCTTTGACTTGATTGACAACTACCTCAGAATCACCAAAGACTGTTAATTTGTCAATGTCCATGTATTTAGCAGCTCTCAACCCCAACACCAAGGCCTCATACTCTTCTATATTGTTAGTTGTTTCAAACTCTAGCTTGTATGAGAGTGTAACCACCTCCTTTGAATGGGAAATGAGGACTATACCAGCACCAAAACCCTCCTTTGAAGATGATCCATCAAAATACATCTTTCATTCTTCATTTCCTTGGTCTGCTAGTGGTTGATTTATGCATTTGTTGAATGATATTTCTGGAACATCATCATTTATATGAAAAATAGATGACCCAATTTCATCCTCAACAGCATAAATTGGATGATTACCTGGATTTTGATTATCATTGACAATGTATGCCAATCTAAATTCTTTGCATAACCTTATGTCTTCTCCTCTGAAGACAGGGATGGTTGCATATGTAAGATCCATCTACAGGGATCCTCCTACTTTCTTGTCCCGTGTCCCAAACAAAATCATACCAAACTTGGGGGGTATGTCAGCTACAACAATATCCATAACTACACTTTTCATGGGCAGTTGACACAAAGAAACAACCAAATATTTAATTAATCCAAATCATTTGACCTTTTTAGAATCAAAAGAGTAAAGATCTTGGTATGGCTTGGTGATTTCTATCCCTAGCTCTTCCATAACAACCTTAGGCATAACATTATGAGAGGCCCATGAGTCCATTAGGAAATTATGCAAGATTTTATCATGAACATTTAAGGATATGTAAAAAAGTGGAGAAGCATCAGACCCATCTTCAATGTGTGAGCCAACAGTGATAGCATGGTTAATCTCTTCCTACAAGTTGTTTACATCTGATGATATAGTAGAAACAGGTGACTTCAAAACCTTCATAATAGATTTCTTGAATGGCTCATTTTTCAGTAACTTTGTTAGAGGCACAATGATCTTAATTTTTCTTAAATCATGCTCTATGCTGAAAGAAATTGGTTGTATGGTTGCTTCTTTTACCTCTTGGACAACAGTTTTAGATGGATGTGGCTAATATGTTTTGTTTGATGTATCTTTGTTTGGACCTTGCTTTGGAGGAATATCATATTTTTTTATTCTGAACATGTGCATTTTTTTTGGACCCCCTAGACTAGGCCTTAAATCATACTTATTTTGGGGTTGACTTTGAAATATTTATTCTTCCTTTACATCATCATCAAATTGGTTTGACAACTATGTGATTTCATAGTCTTGATGTGTTAGGTGACTAGGATAAAGATTAGTTTCATTAAAAACTACAACATAATCATCTACATCATCATTTTCCACATCCATATCCTCAATTTCATTGTTCTAGAAAGGAGGTACAACTCTTTGATATTCAACATTTATCCTCTCTCTCTGCATGAGTTGAGGAGCATTATTAGGCCTTCTAAACTAGTTTGTGTTTCAGTTTCCAACATCCTCATATGGCCTATTTAGTTGCTTGGCTTCCCATTTTAGTTTAGTTCTCTATGAAGTTAGGGATTTCAAGGTTCTGGTCACCTCATCTAACTTTGGCTTAGATTTTTCTTGGTTGGAAGAAGAAGGTAGCTCTTCCCTCTTCTTCTTTTTATCCCTATATGATTTGTTCTTCAACTTTTTTGATGCTATGATGTTAGACTCAACCTCAATAGTTGCCTTTTGCATGGACACCAAATTGGTGGACCTCCTCTCCCTCAACAGAAGATAAAATTCAACATCAAAATCATTTTCAAATGTGATTTTGGTTGAGGCTTCAGTTGGCTTAATCTCATCAGGAATCGTTTTATACATCTTGTTGAATCTCCTGGTGAAGTATGATACAGACTCACCATTCTTCCTTCTTAAAGCCCCAAACTCAGTTATGTAATACAAGTAGTTTCTCCTATCTCCCCATTGTTTTAGGAAAGCATCATCCAATTCCTCAATACATGTGATAGAATCTATAGTTAGGACACGAAACCACTTCCTTACCTCTCCATCCAAGCTCTGCACAAACAACCTCATCCATACATATGCATGTTCAATGTTAAAGTTTTCTACAAAACTGTAAAATGCCACCATATGTTCTTCAGCAGTCACCTCCCCCTCACCATTGTACCTTGGAATATATTTCATGAAGTCACCTATGGGAAATGCATTTAAGTTTTGAGGCAGCACCAAAGATGCATACTTGGTTGTAATGATGGCTTACATCCTGTTGACATCCATGTTTGGGAAAACTGAGCTCTGAGGCTGACGAGGAGTTGTGGGTGTGGTTTATGGAGGATATGATGAGGCAGAAGTTGAGACAGGGGATGTTTGAGGGCTAATCACAAGGGAATTTTGAAAAATGACAACCTCAGGCTACTTCTTGTTGTGGAAATAGGAAAAAATTTCAACTAAGGCCTTGCCTTAGGATGGAAAGGGGTATATCTGAGAAATGGTAGTATTCCTTAATTGTCTCTCTGAATCATGGTTTGTTGTGTCACCATTAATATCAAGGTTGAATTTTGGAGTTTTATTATGCTCAGGATTCTATTTCCTGGATCCTTTCTTGGGAGCCAAAGTTCCTTAATAGATTTTCATTCAGTGGAGTCACCAGGTGAAATATGGAAGTCACCTTTGTGCCTGATATTTTTTCACCATCAAAGGTCAAATTTGATCATTGTCTATCTCCCAAGGAAAGATATTCCGTTACTCCATTCCGTGGAAACGACACTAGAATATGTTGGTCCTAAGGACTGCACCTGACTCCTAAAGGGCAAACCTAGGCCACCTTAAGTTTTGGAATGATGGGTTTTTTATGAATTAAGTATGTTGGTGAGCTAAGAGATAGGTTTTCAAGGGTAGAGACATGGTTGGATTGTTCAAAAATGTCATTGTAGGGATTCCCTTAGCTGGTGGCATGCAATTTGGTGAGAAGGTAAAGACATGAGAATAAAACAAAGGAAATACAAGCAAGCATTCAATTTGTCACTTGATATATGAAAATTCATACTTGAAATAATATTCCAAATATAAAACATGTATCTTGACACAAAACATCCAAACAAGGTTGTAATACAATAAACTATCTACTGCAAACAATAGTTGAAACCAAGTTGCATAGCAATAAACAGTTCATTGAAACAGTGGTTGAAAGGAAAGGAAACTACACATTGCATAGATTTACAACTTGCATCTAGATAAGATTAAGAACACACAAAGATTTGAGAAAAAAGAACACAAACTATCACCAAAACTTATATTCACCAGGTAGGAAACTTTACAGTCTTCTGCTTCAGGTCAAGCCAAAATTTTGATGCTTGATCTCCCAAAAATTGAACTCTATTACATTCAAAAACCTATGTATTTATCTCTTTCCCAAGACGGTTCGACCACCTTTCTAGGATCTAACTCAAAATTTCAACTTTACAATACAACTATACCCTGTAAACAACTTGACTATCACTCCTTAATTACAATTTGCAAACATTGCTTTGACTTGAGTTAATCTGGTTGGAAGTATCAGTTCATGACTTGCCTTCAATTCGACCTTAACATAAATATGGTTCATATCAAAAAGAAAATAACCACGTATTACACTTGGCATCAATGTATTCGACTAAAACAACAAAACTCTATAAGTGCAACTGTAAGTAAAGTCGATAACTGAAGTGGAACAACTCCATAAAAAAGTCTTTGAAATTTGTAGCTCAAAGTTGATTCTGCATGGATGCCCACGTACACTAAAACTTGAGTCCAATCTGGAATACAGGTGGATGAGCTCGAATAAGTCCCGAATCATTTCTCCTTTGACAACAATAGGCCTCTTAGATTATCTCTTTCAAGAACATGCATGTTTTATGATGCTTCTTTTGTAGCTTCTGGTACTCCTTTCGTAGCTTAGTATGTTGCATTTCAAGATATTGCTTCTGCTACTATAAACTCTGAATTTGTTACTTTAGACTTTGTACCTAGTTCCTTTCATCTATACCTATGTCAACTTCAAACTTTGGTTTGATCAAGACCTGTACCTTACTTCTATCCTTTAGCACATGTTCTTCCTCTATGGCATATTTTTTGAAGTCAATGGTCAACTTACATTTTCTTGTCCTCATCTCATATCTGGGTGTTACCTCGGAATTTTTGTCATGTGTCTCTCTCACAGGTTCTTGCATCTTCAATATTTTTTCTTTAATATTTGGTTTGGTATCATGTGAAACTTGCTCAGGAACTAGCTTTGTATCTGGGGTTATGCCATCATATTCCTACTCAGGGTCTGGGCCAAAGTCCATTACATTTTGTTTTAAATCCAAGTCTGCATGGTACTCAGTCTTTATAGAAACATACTTTATCCCTGAGGTCTCCCCTTTATATTTTTGTCTTTCCTTCTCTCGTGTCATATTTTCAATGTGTGGATGGTCATCTCCTCCATATTGGCAAATCCAGAGATGTCTTCTTCAGTGTCCTCATCCTTAATTACTATGGGTTGTTGGTATTTTAAGGATGGATTAAAAAATTTCTTGGAATTCAACCTCAATTGATTTGTGAGCCTGGTTTTTTTGTTAGGTTTACTGGGTATTTCAGGGTCCTATCTCCCTTTCCTCTTTCTACTCTGCTTGGCTTCAACGGATTCCTTAATCAAGGTTTCTACATGTACAAATTCTACAGCAACAATCTTGGGACGGTGTTGTTTAGTTTTCTTTTGCCTCCTTGTTTTTGTCCTAGGAGTTTTATCTTGTTGCATGGTGGTGGTCACAAGCTCATCTTCAAAATGATTAGGTGACAATGGACCTGGTGGGGTGACATGTTCCTCTTGTTTTCTAATACAAACCTTTTTTCTCTCCTTCTCTCTTTGTTTTTTTGTAGATGATCTTAACTACCTTCGAGGGATATCCTCTTTTGTTGGAGTAATTTAACTGGCCTCTTTAGATTGGGTTCCCCAATTTTTAGGTGTAGTTTTATTATTTGTATTTTTCTAGGTAGCTTTTGAGGAGCACCCAGGTTCAGGGGAAACCCTCATTTCTTGGTTATCCTTGTCCCTTTTCTCTTCATATTGTCGATCAACTCTTTGTTCCTCTTTCTATTGATTAGTTTATTTTCCTCCTTCCTGTAACCCTACAGACTGTATAAAATATTCCTAGGGAATTATTGGGCCCTTCATTTTGATAAATAGGTTGTGAAACTCATAAAAGAGACAACCAACCAAGTGAAGAAGGATGGAAAAGGAAACATGCAATAGAAATACATTGAAGCGGAACAAAGTCTGAAGCCAACATAGACTCAGTTTTGGATCCAATACAATTACAATAAAATCAAGAAGAGAAGAGGGTTGATGGGTTCTCAAGAGGAAGAAAGGAACCGATTGGAATGATGGTTCTCTTGATGATCATTCTCTCGTGAATGATTCTCGAGATGAGGATGATTCTCTTGATGAGGATGAATCGCTTGATGATGATTCTCTTCTTGGGTGACTCTTTTGTATGTTCTCTTTAGTATTGTATTGTATTGTATTTTAATGAGTGTGTGAGAGATAGGGAGATGCAAGAATTGGATCTGTACTCCATATCTAGATTGTAATTAGGAAGGAAAGATCCTAGGCTCATTGTAATCAGTTGTAATATTATATTGAGATGTACCTATTGATCTCTTATACCAATTAGGGTGGATTTCTAATGTAAAGTTGTGAATGCTTATTTTCCAAAGACTTCTAATATAACATAAATATATTCGAGATCAAATTTTGAAAATGTTCCTAGTTCATCTTACTTTATGTATATTTGAAATATCATTATGTGTTATCTGTTATGAATTACATGTTGTTATCCCTTCTTAATGTTCTGTATAGTATGATTCTTCTGTATTAGTGCATGATGTGGTAAGGATATGAACTGAGTATTTATCTTTCGCTAGAATGGTAACATTATAGATGGATTATAGATTTGTATAGCATTCTTTTTACCCTTCCCTTAGCTATTTTTTCTCGATTGTGCTTTGGGTGAGACTTATTTCCTTTCAGAAAGATGAAAATGCCAGCGCACTAGACTACTTTGTTACCCTTTTGTTGATAACTTGTGCAGGACCCTGGTTTGACAACTTTGCACCAACAAGAATTTATATTTCATATAAAGAAAAGAGGTCCAAGATTTTTATAAGAACCTGGTGATATAAACTTATGTGAACAGATTCAGGGAGACTCTGGACCCTTCTAAACATCTTCGTTAAAATTTTAAGAAAATAAAAAGGTAGGTTTAATTCCTTGTCACCACTTAATTGCATAAGAAAATAGAGGTGATAACAATGCACAATCGAGAAATGGCCTTCACCTGTAATATTCATTTGGACTGCAGTGAGGATGCCTCGCCACTCATATTTAATTCACATAATCGAGATACCCTTACTCGATTTAGGGTTTTGGTGTTCTGCCACCAGGAATTTATTGCAGACCTCAGTTGGTAATTTTCCCTTTTTGAACCATCTCTCCCCATTGATCGGGAGAGTGCATACCACTCCAATAATATGCTCTATAATATGAATAGCGACGTCCCCAAGTTGGGTCTGAAACCCATCGAAATTTTGCATGAAGAGCAGGGCCACTCCTATGTGATGTCCGTCGAAAGCACAAATGAAATCAAACCAATATGATCTAATGAAGATGTCTCTTATTTATGGAATGGATTCGAAAATTTCGAGCCCCTATGGTGCTATTCTTTTCAATTTCAAACGTTCTTTGGGAGAAACCATTGCGTTCTAGTTGCTTCTGTTGGAAATGTTGGTTGAATGTATGTGTTAATATTATTTCCTTTACCAAATGCAGCGATAATTACCCACGATCTCGTGATGATAATAGTTCAAGGCACAAACCTGCATGACCCTTAGCATGAATTATGTAATGATGGTTAAACTGGTGGTAACCCGTGTGATCTCGAGTGCTCAAGGACATGCACATGCATGTGAGGTGCCAACACAGCTTGATTTAAATTTTTAAATTTTCTAAACGTTAAAACCCACAAAATGACGTGTTTTCTATTGTTTGCAAGAATAGGCACATTCTTGAAATCAGTGTCCTTTTGCATCAAAGGCCTAGGTTAACCTGCTAGAAACCCAGTAGTGGCATAACCATGGTGATGTGTGTTATTCAATTCAAACCATAGCATGTATTAACCTTGTAAAGAGCAAGAAAATGATGAAAAACATAAGGAAGATGAGAACAAATCAAAATGACTCAACACACCATTGAAAAGAAACTAAGCAAGAATTAGGTTGATATATGGATGCAATGATGGAGGAAAGGAAGGAAGAGGTGTAGAACTAGGGTTTAACACTTATAATTCCCAACTTTACCACATTTCCAGCATTTTCTATCTCATCTCTTCCGATAATAGGGATGAAACTACATCCTCGTACTTCAATGCAGAATGAGTGGTACTACCAATTGCTATCATAATATTAAAAAAGTAATACACTTATCTTCTTCTTCAATCATAATATTAATAGAGACAAGTTGACTTACCAGAATATTGAAATCATTTAGATGCTCTGTCATAGAATCTCCATCTTCCATCCTAAGATGATACAACTTCTTTCAAAGAAACAACTTGTTTACCAAGGACTTTGACTAATACAAATTCCCCAAATTTTCCCATAGTTCCTTGGCTATAGATTCTCCCGACACATTCAATAACATCAAATCTTCCAAGAAAAGTCTAATTGTACTCCTTGATCTTCTATCCATCTTCTCCCAATCTTCTTTCAACATACCAGTATATTGAGTACTAGTAGTTTGTGTACCAATAGGTTGTGTACCAAGATCCACAACGATCCATTTTTCTTTTTCTACAAGAAGATCCTTCATCTTAAGTTTCCATAGCTCAAATTTTTTACCATTGAACTTCTCAATATCGATTCTAGAACTGCTCGTCATTCTCTTTCAAGACATGAATCGCCACCGCAAATCTCCCACTGAACCCAGGTATATCACAAACCCAAGATAAACTTGATCTATCAAGAATGGGCCAAACCCTCAACAACAAAGGTGTCCCCTTGAAGCCAAAAATGTGCTTGGATACCACATGTAAGTTTTAAACCTATGAAGTAAATAAATGCATACATATTTTTAAGAAAAATTGAAAGTAATCAATGGCTCATATGCATAGTACACAGAGATTTGCATTGGAAACCATTAACCGGGAGAAAACCATATGTCCTTGGTGTCGCACCTCTCAACTCTTCATTGTATTAATTTCACAATTCACAATAAAATATATACAATATTTTAGTTATTTCCCAGCTACCAAAACCCTGATCCCTTAATCCGAGATTAATCTAGAAAATCGCTAAAAATAACAAAAAATGTTAAAATAATAAAAACCGCCTAAAAAAAAAATGGGGCACTTCCCCAGAGTCAAAGGCTTCTCCTACATTCAGGGGGGGATTTATGCCTCCACTGAGACCCCCCCCTCGGTCTGTTCCTGGCATAGGCATACACCGACAAGTGATTGGATCGTCAGACGTTGTCATCAAATATGACGCACCCCCTATTGGGTGCTTTATATGTACTAAAAAAGACACTAAACTACCCTCAATTAAATTGTCAACCCGAGGTAAGTAAACTTAGAGTTGTAGAAAAATATATGCCAAAGGTAGAAGGTTGGTAGGAGTGTAGACTAACTAAGGAAAGCAACTCTCTAGGGCTAATCTACTCAAGCAAACCTATCTAATGAACAAACCCTACTAAGCAAATTGAAACTAGGTAACCTAAGTACTTTTGGGCCAAGGACTAATGGATAGTTCCTAAGAAAGAAAATGAAAACTCTATGTAAAGCAAACTAGTTCATGACAGTAAGCAAAGGTAAACTACTAAGCATATTAAGCAAATGATGAAAGCAAACTTACTTTAACTTGCCAACCTACATTCAATGAGAAACTACCCTATGAAATCAAATGCATAAGCAAGTAAGCAAAAGCACCTATCTAACCTATTAAAGAAAATAGACAAGCAAGCAAAAACACCTAACTACCCTACTAAAGCAAATAGACAAGCAAGCAAAAGCACCTAACTAACCTATTAAAGAAAATAGACAAGCAAGCAAAAGCATAAAGTAAAAGACAAGTAAGCAAAGACTTCTCATTGAACAACTACCTAGCCTAAGAGGCAAGTGGACTAAATGCCTAATGCAAAACTATTTCTCTTGCGTGAAAGGAAATTTAAATGCTCAATGCAATGCATGAAAGGAAATCTAGTCTATTGAAAGCAAGAAAGACTATCAACTAAACTTATGAAAACAAGAAACTATCTTTTCTAACTTATGAAAGCAAGAAACCAACTTTAACCTATGAAACACTCAAATGTAATGTTGGTGGTTGTGTGAATGCCTTCGGTGGTGACAGATGATATCTCGATGACATTTGACAACAAAGGATAGTTCTAATGGTATAAGATCAATACTAATTTCAATGGCAAAATGAAAGGTGTGAAGTAAGCATTCCAATGAAAACTTAGCCATGATAAAAGTAATGTTAAATACCCTGCATATTCATGTACAAACCATCAACATCACAATGAGATCATCATTATCTAACTAAGGAATTTAATTGCATTTTAATCTATGAAAGGAAATTGCGTGAAATAAAACTACACTATGTCTATTCTAGCCATTCAAACTAACATAAAGAAATAATTAAAAACAGAAATTTAAAGCGTGATATTAAAAAGTAAATTGACAATCTAATTTAACCAACAACTAATTAAATGAAATCTATATAAACTGAAGTAAGCAAGCTATGACTAGAAACTGGAATTAATTCTATCTATCCATCAAAGATCCCTGTCAAATGAAACCCAAATAGAACTCTGTTTTATTCTAAAAACAACTCTATTTTAAACTTGACTGTAAGAAAATAAATAAAAGTGTAATCCGATATCTAGATGCATATGGAGTTAGTGTAGAGACTTGCAAGTCTATTCCTATCCTACAAAACTAATTCATGCTAACATAATCCATCACACTAACCTGCAAAAGAACAATAAACAATTAAATCACAGCTAGCTAATTAAAACATAAAACATGCATGTACAGGAAATAAAAGACAATTTAAATTATGAAATGTATAAACAACACACTAAACATCACCAGACTGCTGGTGGGACCCCCAACAAGTCGTGGCTACCCTCTACAAGCACACCACGAACTTCAGCAGGCCGAATTCACCATGAAAGTCAAAAACGCAGTTCTAGCACTATTCTGGCAATGTGAAAAATGAAAAACAGAGTATAACAAGTTTATCTCCAATCTCATGGCTATTCTACTTGCTTAACCATATGATGATCATCCTGGTAGTATTTATAAGCTTACAACCCAGGTGGTCGACCACAGGAGGGTCGAACCACCTCTAAATTCGGCAAATTACATTAAATGCATCAATAACTAACAAAACGGAGGAACCCAATAAGCGCCCTCTTTGGACAACTGAAATCGAGTTGTCTTGAGCTTAGTAGCTGGAGGGGGCGATGACAAACAAAACCCATGTGCTCGATTTTTACACCACTGGCCGCCAATACCATAACCACCAACTTGCCTTGCGTTTTTGTGCAATACTGGGTGCCGGAACGAGTGTCGGATCAAGTACCGGAGCAAGTTTTGGATCAAGTGCCGGAACAAGTGTTGGACCAAGAAACATGGTGCGTTTTTCCCTGTAACAGCAGAAAAACATGAATTAACTCTTGGAAACCATAAAATATGATAAATTAAACGTGATTGGATCACAAAACATGAATTATACGTACCTCATGCCGATTGTATCATTTTACCATAAAATTCTTCAAAAAGCTCCTTTGAAAGACAAAAAATGCATATATACATATGGAAAAAAGTGTATAATAACGTCATGAAGATGATCATATCTCGGGCTCAACATACCCCCACACCGACGATCTTGCAGGTCCCACTGCAAACGAAAAGAAGTCATCCCTCAGAACTAGGCTTGTTGGGGAGGGTCGGCTTTAGAAGCCTCTCCTTCTTACTGTGTAGGCTTAGCTTTGTGCCTCTTATGTTGCTTTAATTATGCTCTTAAGTTGTGGTTAGATTGGGTCATCCCATCGACCAACCACTGAAGGGAGTTAACTTTTGCCTGAAGGACTGCATTGTCATGATGAAGGTGTGCATCTATTGTCTTCCTCTCTTCTAATTGTTGGAGAAGCTGATGGTTTTCCTTTGTAGCTCCTCTATAGTTGGGGCAGAATCAGTGATCTCTAAGGAAGTCTTAGGTCCTTTGAGAGATGTGGTCAATTTATCAAATTTAGGATCAAGAGTGGGCATGGGTGAAGTAGGTGTGATGGGAGATCTGAAAGGTGAGGTAGGTTCTGATTTCATTTTCCTTAGTGGCTCTAATCCATCCGCAAAGACTTCTCTAGGTTTCTTATGAGGTCTCTCAAGGTCGGAGGATACTTGGATAGGATCCGAAGTAGGTGGAGGCTTGGCATAAGGCTTGATTCTTATGTTCCAGGTACTCTTCCGAAAAGGCCCCTTACCAAATCAGTTGCCTCCTCTCTTTTTTGTGGGAATGATGGGAAAGTCTCACTGCATTACTTCTTGGGGCTTATTAGGTGTAGGATCAAGAGAAAATGAAGGCATTGGGGGGTCAACAATAGGCTTCTTTTGGTCTTTGTTCTTGGTCTTCTTCCCCAATGAAGAAGTAGGAATATCAACAAGCTTTTGGTATTGTTCTGGTAAAGAGGGAGTTTGTGCAAGGGAGTTTGGAGTTTTTGGAGAGTGAGGCTTGGATGGAGAGATAGTTTTTAGGCTAAGTGGCTTCCTGCCAGTCATAACTGTCAAGTGAGGATTCGCAAATTGGTAGATAAAGGCATCCCAACTTTGCCCCTGCTTCTCTAGTTCAGTAAGAACAAGGAGTTTGATCAAACCGTGGTGGAAGAGACTATTGTGGGGGTTGGTCACATTTTTCCTCACTTGAGAGGACATTTTCTCCAAGCTTTTGAGAAAATAAAAAGGGAATTTTAAAGGTTTATTGAACAGAAAATGAGCCAACAATCTAAAGTGACAAGCTTTGAAGGTGGAGTATCTACCTTCACATGTAATTAACCGTGTGATGACGATAAGGGGATTGACCAATTCTGGCTTTATCCACTCCTTAGCATACCCTTTCGCTCCTAAAATGTTCTCGAATCTGGGCTTAAACACCCTGTTGTAACTTGAGCGCGGAAATTGATGATTCTTGAACCACCTATCTCCTATTCTTGGAAGTTTTGTTGCAGCAGCAATTGACTCTTCTGTGACTACAAAATTGAGAGACCTTACATGTGCTATCCTGCCATTAAAACCAACTACAAATTTCATAGAAAGACCGTCATCGTGGCCTTTCAAACTCGACAGAAATGGACCCCAACTAGCATGCAAGAACACTTCCCTACACTGTGCGAATTCTGGAATGAGCATAGGAGGAGGGTTTGTATCTCTTGGGCATTGTGACAGGGTTTGAATTCACCAAGCAAGGGTGAAATTGAGCCACACAGAGACACGAATTGGGCACGGTCTATGTGCAATTGGAACAGAGGGAAAATTTTACCAAGCAAGGGTGCAAACAGGCCAAGAAATGGCATGGGTTTAACACAGTCTGAGTGTGATTAGAACAGAGGGTGAATTCGACAGAGGTTGGGCACGATTTCTTAACGCAGGGCAAACAAAATGGCAAGGGAAAATGAAACAATAGAGTGCCCAGCCCGATTTTGGATGCTCTTATGGTGGAGGACGTTGCCCACATGTGCACGCGAGCTGCCATGTGTGGGAGATTTGAATTTGATGGCAAGCTTGGGAGTAATGGAGTGGTGCGTACTTAGATCAATGTCCAAGTATTTTGACTTGTACATTTGATCATAACCATATGGGGCATCTTTTAATCAATGCCTGTAACAAATTTAATTAAATGTGATTGAATTCTAGTTCCCTGGAATCTAGGACAGTTACTGGTATGCAATGCAATGGCACTTCAAACGACACTTTAAACGGCATTGCATCCAGCACCTCATCCGGCACTTCATCTGGCACCTCATCCAGTACTTCATCCGGTACTCCTGTGTTAAGTGCATTTTCGCCTCTTTTAATGGACAACCTGCAATTTTGAAGTGTTTTTTACAACCATAGTGGTTAATGAGCAGAGGCAGAGTGCTCCATGCTTACTCATTCATCTTGTATATGACATATAGTGTCAAAAAAAATAAACGGGTTATAGAAAGCATAAAACATGCATTGTCAAACCTATAGTATGCAGCTTGTAATGGAAGATAGCCAATAAATAATGGTCTGTTAAGCATGAGTTCAGTAATGTATAGCACACAGGAGTTAAGCATTTAAAAAATCATGACTATCAATGTAATAACCTGTATCATGGTAATAATACAAAAATTATTGCAAATACTCCTTTCTCTAGGCAATGATCATTTGTCAGCTCATGAACCCCTCCCCCACACCTAAGTATTGTGACACCTCACAATCAAAAGTATAGGAAACTAATCATTATCCCCCAATAGCCGAAGATTTACAGTATGTCAAGCGTAAAGTTGAAATTTCACAGATTGGTCCGACGAGACAATTAGGAGATGGCCCCACCGATAGGATAAGAGATCCTATATATAGATAAGAAGAGGTAGGCAAGAGACTTTCAAGATAGTCTTAGAGTCATTCCCCGATGGAAAGTTTATGAGATTCATTAACCTTAGCTAAACCACACATACTTCATGTCAGCTTTGTCTGCAAGTAATGTTGTACATCGGGACAAGTTTAGATTTATTATTTACTTTTGTCAGATCATCATCCTCGCTAGATAGAATGCCCCACTGCCAGCAAGCTTGTTCAGTACTCTGGCAGGTTTACCTAGTCATACCACAGGCTGGTACCCGCTGCCAGCAGACATGTTCAGTATCCCGGTGGGTTAGCCTCTTAAACCCTCAGAGACTAGCCCTCCATCCTTTAAGATTTTATTATAAGATTGCTTATGCAAGAAGATGGGGGAACAGCTCTAAAACAACTTTTCTTTCTTTTTCTTTTTTTCACTTGGGATGGTATTTATGTTAGAGGATAAATTTCTGTTATATTTTTTAGTGGTTGTCCTGATGTAAGGGGTACTTAAGCGGACGTTTCCTATCTAAAGATATGATATAATCAAGCTATTTAGTGTGTAGTGGATGGTACCATTGAGAAAGAACAAAAAGGTATCTCTAGGATGAACTCACTGTCTTCTTTTGTAATTATTATGATGTTTCCATGACTAAATGATAATGAGACCTCCCTGTTACTCTTTGATAAAGACACTTGACTTACTTACTTAGGTTTCTTGGAAAAAACTGTACGAGAGACCTCTAGGCTTGATAGTTATGGTATCACTTCCTTATACAGTGGTGAAGAGTTTCAAGAGAAACTGCTTTAGAATGCATTAAAAATGATAATTTTTGCAAAAACATGGCTAATTACAGTAAGTCACTATTCATTTGATGCTTTAGCAGACACAAGATTCAAGTATAACAATGTTTTGATGAAAGATCCTTGAAACTGTGTACTCCAGGTGAAACAATTACTTACAGAAATATCTAGAATTGCCTTATTAACAAAATACAAAAATTATTTACATATATACAGTAGGAAACTCAGAAAAAATTTCAAGAACAAGGGGGAACTTCCCCATCTACTAAGGCCAGTGCCTTGTCAACTAACATGACCTATAGAAAATCTTCTCTAGAAATGGGCTTATGATAAAACTTAAGTCGGTGTCCATTTACCACAAAGGAGACTTGTCCATCGTCAATTGTTTTAATTTTTGCAGCTCCATTGTCATATACAATGTCCACCTCGTAAGGGCCCAACCAACGGGTGGTAAGTTTTCCTTTGAAGGTTTTGAACCAGGAATCAAATAACAGGGCCCAATCACCAAGTTGGAAGTGTTTCTTTTTAATAAACTTGTCATGCCACTTACTCCTCTGGTTTTGGACTAATATCGTCCATTGGATGGCATCTTGCCTGATCTCATCCAATTCATTCAATTGTAGGGCTCATTGCTTCTGAGCCTCATCCAGGTTCAATCCTAATTATGTGGCAATACGAAAGGTCCTTACTTGGAATTCTATTGGTAAAAGTACTTGTTTCCCGTACACTAGCTCATAAGGGGTATGTTCAGTGGTATTTCTCCAGGTAATTCGGTATGCCCACAAAGCCTCTGGGAGCCTATCAGCCCCTCGGTGATGTAACTGAACAGTCTTGGTCAAGATGGCTTCCAGAACTTTGTTTGTGGATTCTACCTGACCATTGGCTTGTGGGTGGTATGGAGAAGATTTACAATGTTTAATCCCATATTTCTCTGTTATCTCTTTCATCAGCTTGGAAGAAAATTGAGTGCGTTAGTCAGTAACAATTTCACGAGGGACACCAAAGTGGGTAAAGATGTATTCATAGATGAATTCGACAACAGACTTCTCTGTGGTCCTAAATAGAGCTTTTTCCTCTATCCATTTGGTGACATAGTCCGTAAAAACCAAGATATAATTCTTCCTACGGGACATGGGTGAAATTGGTCCTACAAAGTCGAGGGCCCATTTTTCGAAGGGTTCTATCATAACTTGGGCCTACAAAGGCATTTCGTCAGATGATGTAGGTCTACCTATCCTTTGGCAACTATCACAACTTCTCACATACTTGGCAGCATCTTTGAAAATGCTAGGCCAATAGTAACCTGAATGTAATACCTTATATGTTGTGCGTTTGTCAGAGAAATGGACACCACATGGTCCATCATGACAACTTCGTAGTATTTCAGGGACCTCATCCTCTCGGACACATCTACGAATAATCAAATCAGGACATGTGTGAAAAAGATCATGACCAACCCAAGAGTAATTAGCACTCTGTGTAATAATTTTCCGCTTTTCATGAGGTGACAAATGAGACGGTAACTTCCTAGTAGCCAGATAGTTTTCCATATCTGCAAACCATGGGGTATTGACAGAAAGGGAAAAGAGATGCTCATCTGGGAAACTATCATCTACAGGGATGTAATCATCCTCATTCTTTATTCGAGAAAGAAAGTCAGCTACTACATTATCCTTTCTAGGTCGGTCAAGCATAGTAATATTAAATTCTTGTAATAACAAGAGCCACCTAGTCACTCGGCCATTAGTTATAGGTTTATTCATGAGGAACCTAATGGCGGAATGATCAGTGTGTACAAATACTTCATAACCTGTAATGTAATGATGAAACTTGTTAATAGCATGAACAACTACCAAGAACTCTTTCTCGGTGACTGTGTAGTTCAACTCAACAGGGGACAAGTTCTTGCTTATAAAATAAATGGCATAGGACTGTTGGTCTTCTTTCTTCCCTAATACCCCTCCTATTGCGGTGTCAGAGGCATCAGTGGATATATGAAATGGGAGAGTCCAATTGGGCCCTCTAAGAATTGGTGCCACAGATAGCTTGGCTTTCAGGGTTTCGATGGCAGTTTGAAAATGCTCAGTCCAAACAAAATCAACATATTTTATCAATAATCCAAACATAGGTGCAACAATCTTTGTAAAAATTTCAATAAACCGTCGGTAATATCCGGCATGTCCAAGAAATCTTCTCACCTCTTTCTGAGTCTTGGGGGGTGGGAGTCTAATAATGACCTCAATATTTGCAGGATCGACTTTTATTCCTTCAGATGAAACATGATGTCCTAGAACCACTCCCTCAGTTAGCAACATTTTTCATTTTTCATGACTTAGGGATAGGTTCATTTCCTGGCATCTGATGAGGACTTTCTCTAAGTTGTCTAAGGCTTCCTGGTAAGTGTTGTCATAAACTGTGAATTCATCCATGTAGACCTCCACACAATCATGAATAAGATCGGAAAATATCCCTAATACTGCTCGTTGAAATGTCGCAGGAGCATTACACAATCCAAATGGTAAGACCCTATAGGCATAGGTGCCCCAAGGACAAGTAAAGGTAGTCTTGTCCTGGTCCTCAGGTGATATAAGAATCTGGTTGTACCCACTATACCCATCTAGAAAGGAGAAATACTTCTTTCCGGACAAGGTATCTAGAACTTGGTCAATGAAAGGAAGAGGAAAGTAGTCTTTCAGAGTGGCCTTATTGAGTTCCCGGAAATCAACACAAATTCTCCATTTCCCGGTCACTTTCTTTGGAACCACTACAAGCGGGGATACCCACTTACTGTCGGAGATGGGATAGATAAATCCGACATTTAGCAACTTTTGAATCTCCTCCTTGACTATATCTTTGAGTGTTGGGTTCATCCTTCTCTGGGGTTGCCTAACAGGTGTCACTTCCCCCTGGGTGTATATATGGTGGATGAATGTGTCAGGATGTATACCCTTCATGTCAGCGTATTCCTAGACAAATGCTCCTGATTTTTCTTTAAGGATATCTACTAACCGTTTCTGTTGGTCTGTATCTAGCCTAGAGTTTATATGTAAAAATTTCCCTGGACTAATCTCATAGGGCATAGTATAAGATATGGAAGACTCATCTATTTCGAAAATAAAAGATGTCGAAGACAAAATGGATGGATCTAAGTGTTCTTGAAATTATTCCCCAAACATGTACTCAAATTGGGGAAAAGACTGTGGAAAATCCACACATGTAATAGCAGAAATTAATTGGTTTAGCACATTTTCTGGTGTATGCTCCTGAAGTGCCCTTGCATGGTCACTAGACAATACGGGTTCTTCCTGGTCTTCGTTCTTGTATGGACATTCAAGCCACCATAGATTCTCCATAATAGGTTGAGCTGGAGGGCAAATGGTGAGCTTCTGTATAGAGAGACCATTTGAGATGGGCATTTCTCCTTCTCTACAACCAATAAATGCATTGGATGTGGCTAGCCAAGGTCTTCCCAAAATAACGGGATGGCCTCGGGTAGAATCCTTTGAAAGAATGACAAGAAAATCTACAGGGTACTCCCATGAGGCTAAAGTAACCATGACATCATCTAAAATCCCTTCAGGTATAACCCTAATCTTATCTGCTAATTCCAAAATGGTTGGGGTAGGTTGAAGAAGAGGTTGTAACTGTAATTGTTCCAAGGTAGTAGAAGTCATAACATTGATGGCTGCCCCTAGGTCTATGAGAGTGTTTTCGATGGAGACCTCCTTAATGGTTATAGTCACTACGGGGTTTCCTGGATTCCCATACTTTGCTAGCTTTGGCTGCTCTGATATGTACTCAGAGAGCCCTCCTACCAAATGTACTGTAGGAGGGTCCTTTTGCTTCCTACCTAGCTTCTTGATACACAATTCTTTGACTACCTTACTATAGATTGGAATGTCTTTAATGGCTTGAAGCAGAGGAATCTTGACACAAATATTTTTCAATTCATTAAGAATGTCAAATTTCGGTCGGGTGGTAGGTTTCTCAATTGCCAATCGGTCTGGATAAGGAGGGACCTTCGCAATTTGTGAAGGTTCATTTTGGGGAAGCTTGGGTTCTTTATTCTTCGGGATAATAACATCTTCCCACCTAGTGTCATCTGTGGGTTGTTGGGTGGTTTCTTCTTCTTCTTCTTCCCAGATGACTACTGAATGTCTCTGTCTATCTAGAACTTTTCCCGATCTTAGTTGCATTTCTTGTAATGGAACAGGAGTAATAACATATGTCGGGAAGGCTTGCATCTCAACATTGTTAAGAGGTTGAGGGGGCTTATTATTGGGATTCGGCACTGGCTGTGCCGATAATAGTGTCGGTTTTGGAAAGCTTGCATTTTGAAATTGGAGTGGTTGTTGTTGTGGGATAGGAGGTAAAGGTGGTGGAACAAAACCTGGCAAAGGCTGCAGAGTGTTTGATGAGAACTGAGAATAAGGATGGTTGTACATAGGAATAGGTGGAGCTTGAGGATTTCCTTAGTTGTGTCCTCCCCTCCATCCTTGAATCCAAGGATGTTGGTACTGAGTAGACCAGTTTTTCCAACCTGGTGAGTTCCACTGTTGTTGTTGATAATAGGGTGGAACTTGAGACTGTAGATCCGGGTATGTGGGTTGATTCCTAGGCTTCCATGGCCTCCTAGGTGCATAAGAAGACTCCCCAGGATCTCCACTCCTATATATGGCTAATAAACTGGGCAATGATGGACATTTTTCAGTCACATGGTCTTCTGTATAGAAGCCACAAACTGAAATGTTATCTAGTGGGCACTCCCTTGAGGAATGCTTCCTCCTACATCTTGGGCAATATATGCTCATTGCTGCATTTTCCTCCTCTTGTTTCTTTTTGAGTTTAAGGGTATCCAACTGGGAACCTATTGTGCTTAGGATGTCTATCTTGAAGTTTTCTAAAAGGTTCCCTATCTCTTCTCTTGTAATACCACCTGAACTAATTGGTTTTAAAATTCTATTGTAAGGGTCCCGAACATTCTTCCCAGTATTGGCTCTACTCCTTGAGTATTTTTTACACATTTCACATATTTCAGAAAATGGTTTATGAGAAATATCACCTGATGCAATTAGGTTAAGCATCTCTAAATATTCCTCTGAAATTCCCTTAAGGAAAAGAGCCCTAACTACATCCTCTGGGAGGTCATGGTATTTTGACTTCTGGGAGATATAACCAAATCTTTCCGCATAGTCTTCAAGGGTATCGTCTTCTAACTGTTGGACTTTAAAGATGTCATTATGAGACTATTTGGTCTTGCAGTAGTCTTGGTACTTCTTGAGAAATATGTCTTCCATGGCTTCCCAAGACCTAATACTGGATTCTCCCAACCCCATGAACCATCTTAGTGCAGAGTCTTTAAGGGTGGCAGGAAAGAGTTTTAATTTATGGGCATCTTGTACATAGTTGTAGCTCCTACACAAGATGTCAAATTCAAATAGAAAGGTGTCTGGATCTTCACTATTTTTACCATAAAAGGTAGGCAGTGCTGAGAGAGGAATATTCTTCATGTTGACATTCGGAGTGGTGTCTAAAATCGAAAACCCGAAGGTAGTTTCAGTTTGGCTTCCAGTTTCTTCTTCCTCTCTGTGTCTTACATTGTTATGGTCCTCCTGATCATCCATATTGGCTTGGTTTCCAAAAAGAGAGTACCTAAGTGGTTTTATCTTTGAAGAGAACAAGGTTTCCCTTTGATGAAAAGGTCTTCCTAATGATTGGATGCCTGGTACTCTACTCGAGCCGGTTGAGATTATTGGTGCCAAAGTTTCTGTGTCAATTTGAGAGATAATTACATTGGCTAAGCTACCAAACAAAATATTCACCTGTTCAGGGTCTATGATATTTTTAAAATTAGAGTCCCCTGGTGGTGGTTTAAAAGCAAAGGTTGTATTGTTTGGTTTTGTGGAAGACTCGAGTGGTCTTGCCTCCTGTCCTAATATGATTGATGCTTCAATTTCTTGTTCTATAGTGCTCCCTGTGTTAGTCCCTTCAGAGACTATTTTATCTCTTTGAGTTGAGCTAGCTCCTGTTTTTCAGTGTCGGTCTGTGGATTTTATAAGCAGAACTTTCCTTCCCCCAAAGAGATCGGAAGGAACCTTGGTTGAAAGGTCTGATTTTGATTTAATGTATCTGCCTTGTGGGTCTCTAGGCCTATTCATGAAAGAAAGAAAAAAGAAAAAGAAAAATCTACCATTTGATTCCTTGGTATATTCATGAAAGCAACAAAAAAGAAAAAACTACTATTGAGTTTGGGGGAACCTGCTATAGCAAATGTGCAGGTTCTTACCTCTCGTCTTAAAGTTCCCCTGCCACCAAACTAATGCTAAGGTCTAAGGATGATCTAATTCCTAATTACTTCTTACCTTAAGACAACTTCCCAGCAACGGCGCCAAAATGTTAGGTGTTTTATATGTACTAAAAAAGACACTAAACTACCCTCAATTAAATTGTCAACCCGGGGTAAGTAAAATTAGAGTTGTAGAAAAATATATGCCAAAGGTAGAAGGTTGGTAGGAGTGTAGAATAACTAAGGAAAGCAGCTATCTAGGGCTAATCTACTCAAACAAACCTATCTAATGAACAAACCCTACTAAGCAAATTGAAACTAGGTAACCTGAGTACTTTTGGGCCAAGGACTAATGGATAGTTCCTAAGAAAGAAAATGAAAACTCTATGTAAAGCAAACTAGTTCATGACAGTAAGCAAAGGTAAACTACTAAGCATATTAAGCAAATGATGAAAGCAAACTACCTTTAACTTGCCAACTGACATTCAATGAGCAACTACCCTATGAAAGCAAATGCATAAGCAAGTAAGCAAAAGCACCTATCTAACCTATTAAAGAAAATAGACAAGCAAGCAAAAACACCTAACTACCCTACTAAAGCAAATAGACAAGCAAGCAAAAGCACCTAACTAACCTATTAAAGCAAATAGACATGCAAGCAAAAGCATAAAGAAAAAGACAAGTAAGAAAAGACTTCTCATTAAACAACTACCTAGCCTAAGAGGCAAGTGGACTAAATGCCTAATGCAAAACTATTTCTCTTGCGTGAAAGGAAATTTAAATGCTCAATGCAATGCATGAAAGGAAATCTAGTCTATTGAAAGCAAGAAGGACTATCAACTAAACTTATGAAAACAAGAAACTATCTTTTCTAACTTATGAAAGCAAGAAACTAACTTTAACCTATAAAACACTCAAATGTAATTTTGGTGGTTGTGTGAATGCCTTCGGTGGTGACGGATGATATCTCGATGACATTTGACAACAAAGGATAGTTCTAATGGTATAAGCTCAATACTAATTTCAATGGCAAAATGAAAGGTGTGAAGTAAACATTCCAATGAAAACTTAGCCATGATAAAAGTAATGTTAAATACCCTACATATTCATGTACAAACCATCAACATCACAACGAGATCATCATTATCTAACGAAGGAATTTAATTGCATTTTAATCTATGAAAGGAAATTGTGTGAAATAAAACTACACTATGTCTATTCTAGCCATTCAAACTAACATAAAGAAATAATTAAAAATAGAAATTTAAAGCATGATATTAAAAAGTAAATTGACAATCTAATTTAACCAAAAACTAATTAAATGAAATCTATATAAACTGAAGTAAGCAAGCTATGACTAGAAACTGGAACTAATTCTATCTATCCATCAAAGATCCCTGTCAAATGAAACCCAAATAGAACTCTGTTTTATTCTAAAAACAACTCTGTTTTAAACTTGACTGTAAGAAAAGAAATAAAATTGTAATCTGATATCTAGATGCATATGGAGTTAGTGTAGAGACTTGCAAGTCTATTCCTAGCCTACAAAACTAATTCATGCTAACATAATCCATCACACTAACCTACAAAAGAACAATAAACAATTAAATCACAGCTAGCTAATTAAAACATAAAACATGCATGTACAGGAAATAAAAGACAATTTAAATTATGAAATGTATAAACAACACACTAAACATCACCAAATTGTTGGTGGGAGCCCCAACAAGTCGTGGCTACCCTCTACAAGCACACCACGAACTTCAGCAGGCCGAATTCACCATGAAAGTCAAAAACGCAGTTCTGGCACTATTCTGGCAATGTGAAAAATGAAAAACAAAGTATAACGAGTTTATCTCCAATCTGATGGCTATTCTACTTACTTAACCATCTGATGATCATCCTGATAGTATTTATAAGCTTACAACCCAGGTGGTCGACCACAGGAGGGTCGAACCACCTCTAAATTCGGAAAATTACATTAAATGCATCAATAACTAACAAAACGGAGGAACCCAATAAGCCCCCTCTTTGGACAACTGAAATCGAGTTGTCTTGAGCTTAGTAGTTGGAGGGGGCGATGACAAACAAAACCCATGTGCTCGATTTGTCCACCACTGGCCGCCAATACCATAACCACCAACTTGGCTTGCATTTTTGTGCAGTACTGGGTGTCGGAACGAGTGTCGGATCAAGTACCGAAACAAGTGATGGATCAAGTGCCGGAACAAGTGCCAGAACAAGAAACATGGTGCGGTTTGCCCTGTAACAGCAGAAAAACATGAATTAACTCTTGGAAACCATAAAATATGATAAATTAAACTTGATTGGATCACAAAACACAAATTATATGTACCTCATGCCGATTGTATCATTTTACCATAAAATTCTTCAAAAAGCTCCTTTGAAAGATAAAAAATGCATATATACATATGGAAAAAAGTGTATAATAACGTCATGAAGATGATCATATCTCGGGCTCAACACCCCCCCACACATATGCAAATAATATAACGCATACCCAACACTACCATCGTGATGTATCCAATAAGTTTTTTTCCTTGAACTTATATCATCCATATTCTATAAAAAAAAATACATGAATCATCAGATATAGAAATTATGAAATATTTTTAACAAAATAAGATTTCAGTGTGTATAATTAAATAGTATGCACTAGTGCATTACACATATGTATACGCACCGAGATATGATTATCATGTTGTTACGAAATAAAAAACATTTTGTTTACAAATTTTTATATTCACGCGCTTCTCTATAAAGCAATAGAAGCACCAATTCCTCATTATTGTTTATTGTGCATCACCAAACCCGTGAACAAATTTAAAACATTATGCTTTCATGGGTTTATGTAAGTCCTTTCCCTTGAGTGATCGAATTTTAAAAGCCAGGGGCCTTCCTTCTTGCATTAGGAAAGCACCAATTCCATTTCCTGAGGCATCACATTCCACAATAAAGGTTTTTGTGAAGTCTGGAGTGGTCAAGACGGGAGCTTTACACATCACCTCTTTAAGTTGTTCAAAAGCTTTAGTTGCCTCTGGAGTCCATGAAAATGCATCCTTCTTAGTTAGTGTCGTTAAAGGTGCTGCTATTCTTCCATAGTTCCGAACAAACTTGCGGTAGTAACCTGTCAAACCCAAAAATCCTCTAAGATTCTTCAATG
>JASDQU010737089.1:65928-105811 GCA_032191745.1 Picea mariana | reverse complement strand
GGAATATTGGTTACCTTTATATTCAATCTTTGGAAGTTCTCAATGTGCTCGGTAACTGAACCCTTTTGCTTGAGATTTATCAATTGGCTAAAGAAGGTATTGCTCCTTGTATCCTCATAGTGTGCTATCATTTCTTCTGTGAAAATTGTCCAAGTGGCGAGTGATTTGCAAGAACAAAGCCATCGATACCATACAAATTGATTAGGTTCTAAATATAAAGAAGCAATTCGTACCTTTTGTGTATGTGGCACATTATGGAGATCAAAGAATTGCTCCATCTAAAGTATCCATGTGATTGGGTCCTTGCCATCAAACTTCCTCATATCAATCTTAGGAACGTGGTTGGTCTTCAAACCAAAGTTGTAGTTTCTCCATTCTTGATTCACCTTCCTTGTGTCCTCATCATGAATTTCATGGGATGCATTTTCACTTTCAGGTGTCTTCTCTGTTATGAAATGTTTCAATACTTCCATGATCTCCCCTTTTAAACCCTCCATCATCTCTTATAGTTCATATTTTGTTACTATCTTCTTTTGTAAATCATTTGTGTCCCTATTCATTTCTTCGCCTTCATCAAGAGTCCAAGTAGGATTGTCTGGAGGCTTATTTGGTGTAGAAGTTCCCTTTTTGGGTGGCATGTTGGCTAAGTATCACTTTTGAACCTTGATTTTGAGGTGGTTCTGTTAGACAATCTTTCTTCTATTGTATTTCCCAAGTTTCAGCCCTTTTGGGTATGAAACTTTCTTTTATGTAGTTCTCAGATATTTATTCTCTGCAATGACACAGGTCTGATCAAAATTGGATGTGCCAAGTGGAATTTATGGTAACTTCCCCACAACTTGTCGATTTTTGGCCTTTCCAGGAGTTCTCACTTGTATAGCATGCCCCGCACAAAATAATTGATATAAAGTTCTGAAACTCACACCAGAAATACTACAGACTGTCCAAGATCCAATGAAACTAGTCCCACTCAATTTGGATACTCTAGGAAGAAGTTATGATTTTTTTACCTGGAACACCTTCTTGAGACTAGTCAATAGGACTAGTCAGATACCCTATCTTACACAAGGTGTATCTACAAATTTAAGATGACCCAGAAGCTAAAAGTTTTACCACGGATACCTTACTAATTTATGTGAATATCCCCCAGATTTCAGGGTCTGAAACATTACAGAAAAAAATTTATAGCGAAAATTTCTGCAATGACTCAGTTCAGGATGATTCCAGAACCCTATCTTGTATAGGTTGTATCTCCGAAAGTATAAGGCCTAAGGAGATGAATTTTGAACCCAACGTACCTTGATCTGTCAACTAAATATCCTCCAAGTTGTTCCTTCAGAAACATTTTAGAAAAAAAGTTATAGCGAAAATTCCAAGGTGTCTCATATGTAGCAGCGAAACCCCAAGACCTTGAGCTCTGATACCATATGTTAAGAACCAAATATCAATATAGCATAGAAAAACCTCAGAAAAAGTACTCAGAGATCAACAAAAACAACATGTACAAACTCATAGATCATGCTTTCAAGTAGTATGCATGCTACCTGTTAGCACTAGAATTCACCCTCTGATTGCAGAGAAGGTAATCCCAGTACCCATCAGGTTATATGTCACAATGAATAAATTCTAAGAGGGAAAATGGGCACAGACTCAAGAGAATATCGTTTTAACTCAGAAAACTGGATCAGCATGCACAAGCAGGTGAGGTCTTGATTAACTTCATCCAGTAATTTGTAGTAGGGGTGAGTAGGAGGAATACCTAGTGACGAGAATGTAAAGGTTTTCTACGGACATCTGGTCTTCTAGCAACCTAAGGAAGAAACTCAGAAAACAAGATCCTCTTGGATTCAAATTTTCAGGAAACTGAAGATCGTTAAAACAAAATTGTGATAAAAAATAAATCACAACACAACCATAACAATCCATGTGAATCCTTCAATCATGGACACTTTAGTATCAGAGGCAAACTAGATGGAAAAGGAAGTTGACTTTCATTAAACAAGAAGTCTCACGTCAAATTACATAACCAGATAACCAGAGTGTTTCATTAAAATTTTACAATATGAGATCCTAGCTCAACCATCGACCCTAAAAAAATATCAAAACTACATACATATACTCAAAAATTCACCCAACAGAGGCGTGCTCGAACTTCTCTTCCAATTCCATATGTATGTGTCTTCTTGGTCAAACTGCATATGTAGTTTTGTTGTTAGACGCAAGCTCAGACTGCTTGAGCTGACAGACTGCCTGAGTTGTCCGAGCGTTCTGATCTTTCATTCATGGGGGAGATGATGTTTCAACCACCACCCATGCTTTCACTAACCGCTTCATCGAGATCAGGATGAGCACGAGTCAACTGGGCACCTGGAAATTGTGTCGGTGATCTCATTCTGCAACTACCATGGGGGTCTTCGGCCTTCGGCGCATCTCATGTGAAATTTTCACCCTCCTTCGCGCTTCCAAAGTTGTGGGCGCCAGCTTCTTCCCCATCGCACTCTTCTTGTATGTGACCTCAGACCATGACCCATCGCTTATCTCCACAAGCGCTTCGGGACTTCATTTCTCAGGGATTCGGGTCGTTGCTTCTTGTAAAACTTCTGATTCGCAAAATCGTGAATCTGTCGATTCCAACGCCATGTGCCCCTCTAGTTTAGACGGCCTAGATCAGGACTCGGGGGGGGTTGCGCCTTTGTCACTTCAAAATTCCTAAATTCCTGAACTAGATCTTAGCGAGAACTAGCTCCCCTCTGATATGTGTGCGCCTTAGCACAACACACCCTGACTTTGGATGACACACATTTGTGGGTTTTTAATCCCCCTTATTTCGCATTTTTTCACCCAAGGGCCAAATCCAAAGGAAAAACATCCCTCTGGAAGAATATGTGATAACATTAGGCTCCATCGGGGATAGAGTCCTCCCTGCGAGGCTCTAAGAACTCCTTTTGTAGTTCCAGTTGCCTTCTGCATTGGGCTATGGAGTCAAGCTCAAAACACCCTGTTGAGGAATACAAGCTGATAAGTAAAAACAAAAATAAACACACATGCTCCAAGGAGCTTATTTATGTACAGTCCTAAACTAATTTAATTTTAACATGGTGCTAGGTGAAAGAAAATTTCCTCCATAGCCATGCAAGTAATTTCTTGACTATAAGGTATTTTACTCTGTCTATGATCAATAGCAGATAATGCAATCGTGACAGCAGAATGGTTACATCCTTCAGCTTTTCTCCAAAGGCTAAAGTTGAGATAAATTTGGGCAGCTCCAAGATATGAAGGAAATGCCACTCCAAGTACTCACTGACAGACTCATAGAATGAGTGGAAAACTCCAACAAATCTGTAACAGATAGCTCGATCTGCTCCACGGCTACTCACACAGGGCTGAATATCGTTGGTAAGCATAGGTGGGTGAACAATCGATGCAGGTTGACTGGTCTCGGGTGATGGTTTCTCACTGATAGGCTCTGGACAGGAGATAAATTGTCCCTCTAGCTATTCCTCTTCTTCATTGGGATATTCATCAAAATTTGGTTGCTCTTGGTTAGTATTTGAAATCACTTTTGCATCATAAGCAAGGCTACCAAAAGCATTCATTTCAAGGACTGAAATATCCTCTGCATCTCCTTCATAAGAGCAGCAAGCACGATCTGCCTCCAATTTTTCCATTCTTGCAGAAAGTGATTTTACTAGCTCCATCAGCTCACCCAAAGCATATTCTTCCTCCTCATGGTCTTCATCCTCACAGATTTAATTAGAACCAACCATATCTTGATCACTGTCTTCATATTCCTCACAACAATTATTACAAATAAACTCATAGGAATAAAACTTTTGACAATGTCTATTGAAGGCTGCATGAAATTCTCCCAGTGAGGAGATGCTAGCAGGGGGGCAAGGATCGATACCACTCACGAGCATCCTCGTCTAATGAGAACATGAACATCTTCATTAATACATCCTCATAATGTATCTCCCACTGATGCATGAGTTCATGAAACTCACGGAGATGCTCACCAGGGCTGTCATCTCTGTGTTCTTTAAATATGGGGAAAAAATCAACCCACTCGTTCGGAGTAGGAACGACATTAGGAAAACTAGGAACAGTAGAAAAATTAAAAGGAGAAAACCTCCAAGCCAATGTTTTTTCCATTTCGAACCAGTGGAGTCACCAATCGATTCTTCAACCATGGAGTCACCAGGTGAATGATGTGTAGAATGAATGTGTCTGGTCTTTGTTCACCATAAAAGACCAGATCTAATCGTTGTGTTCTCCCAGGGAGCTTCAGGTGTAGCTAGAAGGAGCCGTACTGAAACAGTGGAGTCACCACAGTGGATTCGTCAGGTGCAAGCGCAATCTTCAAAGGTTTTGATATTTGATGCACCTTCAGAATCAAAAGTTTGTTGTTGTTCTACCCAAGGAAATGTCTTCAATTCGTTCCCCGGCAATGGCGCCAGAAATGTTAGCACTAGAAGTCACCCTCTCATTGCAGAGAAGGTAAGCCCAGTACCCATCAGGTTATATGTCACAATGAATAAATTCTAAGAGGTCAAATGGGCACAGACTCAAGAGAATATCATTTTAACTCAGAAAATTGGACCAACATGCACAAGCAGGTGAGGTCTTGATTAACTTCAGGCAGTAAGTTGTAGTAAGGGTGAGTAGGAGGAAGAAATGGTGAGGAGAATGTAGAGGTCTGCTATGGACATTTGGTCTTCCAGCAGCCTAAGGAATAAAAACTCAAAAAACAAGATCCTCTTGGATTCGAAGTTTCAGGAAACTGGAGATCGTTAAAACAGAACTACGATAAAAAAAATACATCACAACACAGCCATAACAATCCATGTGAATCCTTCAATCATGGACACTTCAGTATCAGAGGCAAACCAGATGGAAAAGGAAGTTGACTTTCATTAAACAAGAAGTCTCACGTCAAATTACATAACCAGATAACCAAAGTGTTTCATTAAAATTTTACAATAAGGGAGCCTAGCTCAACCATTGACCCTAAAAAAATATCAAAACTACATACATATAATCAAAAATTCACCCAGCAGAGGTGTGCTCGAGCTTCTCATCCAATGCCATACATCTGTGTCTTCTCGTTCAGACTGCATATGCAAATTTGTTGTCAGACGCAAGCTCAGACTGTCTGATTTGTCCGATTGTTCTGATCTTTCATTCATGGGGGAGACGATGTTTCAACCACCACCCTTGCTTTCACTAACTGCTTCATCAAGACCAGGATGGGCACGAGTCAACTAGGCACCTGGAAACCATGACAGAGGTTTCATTCTACAACTACAATGGGGGTCTTCGGCCTTCGGCGCAACTCATGCGAAATTTCCACCCTCCTTTGTGCTTCCAAAGTTTCGGGTGCCAGATTCTTCCCACCGCACTCTTCTTGTATGCGACCTCAGGCCATGACCCATCGCTTATCTCCACAGGCGCTTCGGGACTTCACTTCTCGGGGAGTCGAGACACTGCTTCCTGTAAAAATTTTGATTTGCAAAATCGTGAATGTGTTGATTCCGACGCCACGTGCCCCTCTGGTTTGGACGGCCCAGATCTACTTCGTATTTCGGGACTTGGTGGGGTTTGTGCCTTCCTCACTTCAAAATTCCTGAACTCCCAAACTGGAGCTTAGAGAGCTCTAGCTCCCCTCCGATATTTGTGTGCCTTAGCACAACGCTCCCCGACTTTGGATGACACACATTTGTGGGTTTTTAAGCCCCCTTCTTTCGCATTTTGTCACCTAAGTGCCAAATCCAAAGGAAAAACATCCCCCTGGAAGAATATGTGATAACACTACCTAATATCATCCATATATAATTCAGTGATGTCTCTAACATTCTTCTTGGCCTCACTAGACAAACAATACCACTTCTCATCATCTACGACGTTGGTGTTGTCTCCAATCACCCTAGTTTATTTGTGATATATGTAATTCCTCAAACTTATTAAAATATTGGTACAATTTTCTACCTTTCCATGGCTTAGATTGTTGCATAGCCCATACTCTGTAGTTTTATCACAATAACACTTTTTTCATCCATAGTTACAACTCTACCTTGTCACTTATTGGGAAATGGGAGAGTAGACATCATTATTAAACACAAACCAAAATTGTGCATGTGTATTCTCTCTTAAACTATGGAATAGAGTACATATAAATAAAACAATCACAATCTCAAGATAGGATAACTACCTTGATTTCATTATCTGCTTGGTTGAGCAAATATCTCAACCTCACACCAATATAGAAAGATAACTAGTTGAAGAGAATCTCTCAAACCAACTAGGCCTCAACAACCTCCTAAAAACTAGGAACAAACTCCTCGTAGAGACTATAAATCTACCTAATAATGACCAATAAACTCAATAATAACAATATGATCACACGAGAGACAAGTGGGAGTTACATATCCCAACACTCCCCCTTAACGACTACTTGTCTTTACAGTCGTCAGTTCAAGTCTTCATCATCACCAAGTCCTTTGAATTGAAGCAAATACTGATCAACAAAGTCTATGTCTAGTCCAACCTAGTACTTTCTCTTCATACCTCAATCATGCATCACCAAACTATCAAAATCCATATAATGAGACAACCATCCATCAGAATGCATGGGTCATAAATCGATGCAACCATAAGTTTAGTAGGGTGTCCTTCAGGTACGTGGTTCATTTAACCTCTTGATGAACTCCCCTTGAATGTAAAACTCATGGTTTTCTAGACACCTCCCAGAGTCCACAACCAACATGGTCCACTCATAGAGCATTCAACTGAACCATGGCATGGCTCACTCTAGGTGTTAATGAACTCTAGGGATAGATGACAAAGGGGTATGCATGCCTAGTCAGGTCTTCCAATGGTATCCCCTTTACATGTTACATAAACATAGGTACATACATTACAAACTCCATCTCATGGAGATACCATGTACATAATCAAACATTTCTAGGAAAAATACATCATAATATACAATACATCATAGACTTACTAAAAAAAACAATGTGTGACTCAGATTAACAAATGGTCATGAGTTTGTTTTATTCAACGTCTCAATTCACAATTTACCTCATTTTTCCATAATCATATTGTTCCTTCTACACTTCTACTTATTTCGCACAAATGCCATTGTCACAAACTTCCCTTGGATTGATCTCTTTGTTGTTCCATAATAACTCCTATTTTATTCTTGCTTATCATTCCAACTTCCCTTTACAAAGAATTCTAAGGAATGATTTTACATCACAAAAATTGTCAAGAAGGACTTCAATTCATCAACAAAAGATCTTCTACCTATGCATTTGTTCGCATGTTTGGACTCTTCATATGCATCTTTGATTGTCTTGGATTCACCTACAATTTTTGAAGTAGCCATCTCTAACAAAACCATTACACTTCCTATTGAGTTGGCTAGGCTCAATAAAAAAAAATTATGATTCCAAAACATTCACTTTGGATTTTCCACACTTCATCGGGAAATTGTCAGATTGGTTAAATATAACAATGGAGCACACATTGAGTTGACCAGAATAAACATGTACCTCTACACAAACTCCAAGGAAATTTAAAAAGTATATTTAAAATTACCATGGTCAAAGATTATTTACCATCACATTTATGGGTTCTATATTAGCATATAATTTTCCCTGCCATCTCCAAACATCCTATCAAATTGTTTAACAAAACAATTCAAAATGAAATCAAAAAACTATGTAACCTGATTATAGGTTTCCCCTTCACATCCTTAGGCTCCTCGCCAATCACCACGATGGTCTGAGCAACCTCTTCCATCGCTCCTCTTCTCAGTACCATGATCTATTCGCGGTTCACAACTATGTCCAAGGTATCATAATCTGGTGCCATCCTCACATATGCCTTCTTCAACCCATCGACATTTGTGTTTAATCAAGAATTTGATATCTTATTATTGTTGCTTGGTTTATAATAATCATTATTTACAATGTTCAAAAACATTGCCTTTAATTCATCAAGGTTCTCTGGAGCATCATCCCAATGCTCATGTTTTGAGCTTGTATGGATGTCATTTCTTGGCTAATTTCTTGTAAGTACATCGAACATCCGATGTCGAACCAGTCTTCTCCAGCAACTCTAAAAACTCCAAATATTTTTTGTTTCTGAATTCTCCAAAGTAAAAGTCAACAAACCCATATATAAGTTTGAATATTGCTCCTTCTCTACCATCCTTTTTTTTTGGTCCATGACTTAGGGACTCGTTGTGAAGGTGCATATTCCAAAATAGTATTAAAATGCGTACCTTTTTCATTAATAAAGAGATGACCATCAAAAGCTTCTGCAAAATAAATAACATTTTTTTCTCTCTTAAAATCAATATAATCTTGAGAGTATGGTTGATTTAGGTGGCTAGGATCCACTCTTGGTAGCCCATTCTTTTACCTGACATAAACCATCAATGGGTTGACAATGAAATTGTCTCTCATTCCACCTGCTCTTTCAACCTCCCTTCTCTCCAATCGTACCTATGCACTTGTACCGCATTCACATTATGGGACCTCCTTGCTTCAACTCCTCGCATGAGCAAGCGGATTTGTAGTCCATAGACGTGTTATTTTTGAGTTGGTATTAATTATAGATTGACGCATCTCCCTTAACCCATCCTTCCACTAACAACTCATCCCACATGGAATAATGAATCAAGGGTTACAAGATTTCATCTTAGCCGAGGGCATGTTCTCCAAGGTTTCTCACTTTGTCTAGTGATCAAAATGAATCTCATGTGTATCCATCTCTATCGACCGATATAATTATTCGGTGTGTCCACATGAAGCATGGTATTGATATGGGGTATAAGGTGTGAGGGATTCTCCAAAACTTCGCTCCAAGTAGAGGGGCAATGTTAAGAACCAAATATCAAAATAGCATAAAAACCTCAGAATATGCACTCAACACCTTGACAAAGAGAGAAATTCAGATAATAAGCCTCTTCAAGGGGGAAACCTCTTTATACAGCATATGAAATCACAATTACAATATGATTTCAAATGAAAATGTCTCCTTGGTATATATAGGAGACTAGGAGGTATAATTACAACTAATGGACCCAAGCTGACATAAATAAAATAAAAATACTAATGTAATATGCCCCAATTAAGGGGTAATGTGCCACGAATTAGCGCTTAACATGCCCCTTCCCTTTAGACAAGTGTTGTCCTCAACACTTGAGTATTTCTTGATGATTTTGTATAAAAGACTCATCTTCCCACGTGGAATCTTCAGTAGGTAACAGTTTCTTCCACTTAATGAGATACTTTGAAATTGATCTGTTCCTCAGCTGGAAAATTATTGTGTCAGTGATAGCTTCGGGATCCAATATGATTTTTCCTTCCTCGTCAAGTTTTTGAAATATAGTTTGAGTTGGGATCTTGTCACCTATAACCTTCTTTAAGCATGAAACATGGAAAACAGGGTGTAGTCGCGAAGATGCAGGCAGCTCCAATTTGTATGCCATAGTACCAATATTTTGCAACACCTTATAAGGGCCATAGTACTTCAATGATAATTTAATATCCTTATTAGCCTACTTGAGGGACATATGTTTGTATGGTTGTAGTCTTAAAAATACCCGATCCCCTACTTCAAAACGTATTTCACTATGATGTTGATATGCTTGTTGTTTCATGCGATTTTGTGTCATGGTCAGGTTGTCCTTTAAGATTTGGAGAACTTATTGTTGATGCTCGATGTGATATTCCACTACTTGAACCTTAGATTTTTATTTTAGAGAAAAAGTGATGGATGGTGGGTGATATCCATAAAGCACCATAAATGGTGTCATTTTTGTTGCAGTATGAAAGGAAATTTTATACCACCATTATGTCAAGGGTAACCACTTGAACCATTGTGTTTGTTTATCAGAGACAAAGAAACGAAGGTATTCTTCCATAAATTTGTTCAATATCTCAATTTGTCCATCAGATTGAGGATGATAAGATGAGCTATGATCCAATTGAGTACCCAAACAAGAAAAAAATTATGTCCAAAAATGTCCATTGAAGACGGGATCTCTGTCACTTACAATAATCTTTAGGCTTCCATGTAGCTTTTGAATTGTCTCCATGAATGCGGTAGCAACTGTATTGGATTTGAAAGGATGAGAGAGTGAAAAAAAGTGTGCATACTTGGTAATTCTATCAACAATCACCATGATGACACTCTTTCCTTCAAAATTTGGTAACATTGTGATGAAATCCATGGAAACCTCCTCCCAACACTGACTTGGAATGGATAATGGTTGTAAAAGACCTTGGGTCTTAACTATTTCCACCTTATTTTATTGGAAAACCAAACATTCTGCCACAAACCTTTGAACATCAGTTTTAAGGCCATCCCAAAAAAAATCCCTCTTGACCATGTGATAGGTTTTCAAAACTCTTGAGTGCCCTCCTACCAGAGAGGTGTGCAATTCCAAAAGTACCTTCTGTTTGAGTTGGAAGTTCTCACATAAATATAAGTGATATTTGTACCATAGTGAATCATTTTTCCATGTAAATGTATCGGATGCACGGGAATCCTACCGCAACCTTTGAATGAGAGTCCACACTTCTTCATCATTCTTCCATTCATCCCTTGCTTATGTTATCAATTAGGTTGGATGATAGAGATAGCACAGAGAAATACCTCAACATCTTCATCCTTTCTTGAGAGTGCATCTGTCACAACATTTTGCTTCCCCTTTTTGTATATGATTTCAAATTCATAACCCAACATCTTGGTCACCCATTTTTGTTTCTCTTTTGAATATAGTCATTGTTCCAAGAAGTATTTAAGACTTTCATGATCTATTTTTACCTCGAAGTGCCTACCTATTAGGTAAGGGTGTCATTGCTTCAATGCATGTAGTATTGCCATAATTTCCTTCTCATAAATGGGTTTGTGTAAGTCCTTTCCCTTGAGTGGCCGACTTTCAAAAGCAAGGGGCCTTCCTTCTTACATTAGAACAACAACAATGCCATTTCCTGAGGCATCAAATTCCAAAATGAAGGTTTTTGTGAAGATTGGTGTGGTCAAGACGAGAGTTTTGCACATTGCCTCTTTAAGTTTTTCAAAAACTTCTAAGATTCTTCAATGTTTTGGGACTCAACCAGTCCATCATGGCTTTAATCTTGTTAGGGTCTACCTTGACACGTTCATGAGATACAATATGACCCAAATACTCTACCTCCTTCACCCCAAAGAAACATTTGTACGGTTTGGCATATAGTTGTTTCTCCTTTAGTAGTTGTAGCACCCTTTCAACATGTTGAACATGATCTTCCCAAGACTTTCTATAGATTAGTATATCATCAAAAAATACTAACACAATTTTTTTAATGAAGGGATTGAAAATGGAATTCATCAACCCTTGGAATGTGGAAAGTGCATTCGTAAGGCCAAAAGGCGTGACCAAACATTCATAATGGCCTTCATGAGTTATGAATGTTGTGTTTGGGATATCTTCTTCGTTCATTCTAATCTGATGATACCCTGAATGGAGATCCAAATTTGTGAAGTAGATTTCTCCATGTAGTTCATCTAACAATTCATCAATGATGGGAATGGGAAACTTATCTTTAATGGTGATCTTGTTGAGCTTTCTATAATATGGACACATATGCCATGAGCCCTCTTTATTGAGTACCATTACCACCAGTGCAGAGTAAGAACTTTGGCTAGGTATAATAATTCCATCCACTGACATTTATTCAACCATACGCTCAATTTCACTCTTCTGGGCATAAGGTTATCTGTAAGGCCTGATGTTAGGAGGATCACTCTCAGGAATTAAGTGAATAGCACGATCATGGTCGCAAGTGGGTGGAAGACCTCCGTGAATATCTTCAAATACTTTGTAATGCCTATCAATTATCCCTTGGATATATAGGGAATATATGGCTTAGATGTTTGAACATTTAGTGAGCATAGTTGTACAATTACAACCCAATGCCCCTTTTTCAATAATTTTGTCACGCCATTAGAGCTTACCACCTTACTAGGTTTCCATGTGATAACCTTTAACTCAAATTCCTTTCATTCTAATGAAAATTTCATGAAACGTTCTTGAAAATTAAAATCCATGGTTCCCAATGATTGTAACCATTGGACCCCTAGTACGACATCAGCACTACCCATGGGTATAGCAATCATTGGACTATTCATTACATATTCCCCCATAGTAAGATTGATCTTATGGAATTTTCCTGAGAAATTGACAGTTCCTCCATTTGAAATTATTACTTGAAACTTCGACGTTGGATATATATAGCAATTGAGATCTTTGGCTAATTTGCAATGAATGAAATTATGAGTACTACCATACTCAATTAGCACTATTACCTTTTTCTTTTTGATATATCCTTCGATATTGAGGGTTTCAGGAGTGTTAACTCCATCCAATGCATGGCATGATATGGTGGGAGTCTACATATCTTCAAAATAAATCTCTTCTACATCTTCATCTTGAGGTGGTTCTTGTTCTCCTTCCTCTTCACAATCTATGTAGAATAATTTCTTCTCACCACATTTATGTCCCTTATTGTACTTGTTGTCATAATTAAAGCATAAACCTTTTTCTTTTCTTTCCTCCAATTGTTGAGGTGTTAACCTTGTAAGTTGAGGTGGTTTAAAAGAAGGAACATTATTTTCTCGATAGATGTTAGGGGTGGTCCTTCTAGTAGTCATAGCCAAATTTTTACTTTCAACATTTCTCACCACCCTGAATGCTTTCTCCAATGATTTGGGTTCCCAAAGGTGAACCTCATGTTGAATGTTATCCTTTAAATTTCCTATGAAGACATCAATCAAGTGATCATATAGAATATATGTTACCTTTATATTCAATCTTTGGAAGTTCTCAATGTGCTCCTCAAATGAACCCTTTTGTTTGAGATTTATCAATTGGCTGAAGAAGGCATTTCACCGTGTATCCTAATAGTGTTCTATCATTTCTTCCGTGAAATTTGTCCAAGTGAAAAGTGATTTGCGAGAACAAATTTATCAATACCACACAAATTGATTAGGTTTTAAATATAAGAACACAATTCATACCTTTCGTTCTTGAGGTACATCATGTAGATCAAAGAACTGCTCCATCTGGAGTATCCATGTGATTGGATCCTTGCCATCAAACTTTCTCATATCGATCTTAGTAAAGTGGTTGGTATTCAACCCAAAGCTGAAGTTTCTCAAATCTTGATTCATATTCCTTGTGTCCTCATCATGAATTTCATGGGGTACATTGTCACTTTCAGGTGGCCTCTCTATTAGAAAATTTTTCAACCCTTCCATGACCTCCTCTTTTAATCCATCCATCTTAGTATCCATCATCGCTTATAACTTAGCTTCAGTTGAATCCCTCATCCTTTGTAGCTCATCTTTTGTTACTGCCTTTTATTGTAAATCATCTATGTCCTTTCACATTTCTTCACCTTCATCAAGAGTCGAAGTAGGAATGTCTGAGGGCTTATTTAGTGTATAATTTCCCTTTTTTGGTGGCATGTTGGCCAATTATCATTGCAAGGTAGGAATTCTTAATTGGCTTAGTCAGAGGTCCTCACATATAAGGGAGTGTCATGTGTTATAGATCTATGATATATGTGTGGGTTATAACAATAGTACTCGGCCCAATATCTTAGGGAACTAACTAACGAGGCTTGACCATGCCCTTGTTTGTAATATCTGACTACCTAGGTACTAGAGAGTGATCTCCCCTAGTGTTTTTCTTGATGTACTATAGAAAAAAGACGACCAAATGGTTTACTCAGTTGGTCTCAAGATTCTAGGGGGTCTCCTGATATACGTTAGGTACGTGGGATCTCAAATCTGTATTAGTGTTTTCAAATGCACAACCATACAAAAGGGGCCTTCTTATATACTCTAGGTACATGGAAGAACCACACAATCCCTGGATTGTAGCGTTAACAAGTAACGACAGCTCCTGCATTTAAAGACATTGGAAGATGTATGTACCTAAAAAACCCTAATATTATCCCAAATTTATGTGATACTCTTTTTATCCCACTTTCTTCCACTTTTTGAATCACCCCAATTGGATCTTCTAGTCAAAAGATATGCAAATTTCCCAAAAACAAAATGCACCTTTTAAAACCCTGATTTGGAGATTGTTCTGCTAGCTGACCTTTCTTCTGTTGTAGATCTACAATTTCAACCCTTCTGAGTCTAAAATTTCTACTTGAGGTATCCTTATGTGTCTTCTTTCCAACCCCACAGATTATACCAAGATTGGATTCTCCAATAGAATTTTATGATAACTTTCCCAAGATGTGTTGTTTTTTCCCCTTTCAGGAGAGCGAATTGTACGGAATTTCACGTGTCATTGTCTTCATTTCGGAAATTTAAATTTGTACCAGTACAACATTGGTTCATAACTTAACCAATGGAATAGGTCTCACTCAATTTGGAGGTTTGTAGCTTCATATATAACAGTTTTCCCAAGAACACTTGTTTAGACTGAAATCTGGACCAGCCAAAAACCCTAATTTCCTCGGGGAATAAATTTTAGAGTACAATGAATAAAGGATGAAATTTGTACACAAGATAATTCAATATTTCTACTTCGTACTATAAAAATTTCAGAACCTAAAACCAAACCGAAAAAATTGGGAGTGAAAATACCAAGACAACTTGTTTCGGACTAGTTAAAAACCCTAAATTGAACAGAATGTATCTCCAAAACTATAACGAACCAAGATATGAAATTTGGACCCACTTTATCTCTATATGTTTCCTATACACCATAGAAATTATAGATCTTGAAACCTTCCAGAAAAAAGTTGTAGCAAAAATTCCAAGAAGACTTGTTTTGAAGAAGCCAATCCCGAGGATTGTCTACCTCTGATACCAAATGTTAAGAACCAAATATCAAAATAGCATAAAAACCTCAGAATAAGTACTCAACACCTTGAAAAAGAGATAAATTCAGATAATAAGCCTCTTCGAGGGGAAAACCTCCTTATACATCATATGAAATCACAATTACAAGATGATTCCAAATGAAAAGGTCTTCTTGATATATATAGGAGACTAGGAGGTACAATTACAACTAATGGACCCAAGCCGACATAAATAAAATAACAATACTAATGTAATATGGCCCAATTAAGGGGTAATGTGCCACGAATTAGGGCTTAACATGCAAGGTGGAAAAGCAAACTAAGGAAGCGATGGGATCTATATCTAAGAAGCCAAACATCATTCAAAAAAAAGTATGATAAATCATTCCTTCTCTTTGAAGCAAATATCCCTAGGAAGCTCTTAATTCCTATCCAACAATAGAGAATGTAGCAAGATAATTGGAAGAGAAATATAAGTCTCAAGAGCTTGAGGATTCAACCCAGTTAAGTTCCTCTTGTTTCTAAATAGAAGCAAAAGACATGGGCAAGAACTTGAATAGTTACGAGTTAAGACCAAGAAAAGAAAATCCTCGATTAGAAGATTAAGAGATAGAGTTAGGGTTGGACTTGGATATGGGATAGCTCCTTCAGTGGGAATAAAATAACTTTTATAAATGGAAAAAAGAAGGAAATAATTGAGATTAGGGTAGGTAGAAAACTAACCATTAAGGGGGGGATTAGAGCTAGGAAATCCTTAGTGAATCTTAATCAATTACCATGTTATCCTTAAATGCTAAATGGGTAGGGGTGCCCTAAAAAGGATATCCCTCATAAAATTGTTCTCTATATGTAATCCATATGTTATTTTGATCCAAGAAACAGTATGCTAGGGGATAAAAGCATAATCAATCATGTCCTATGTTCTAAAAGGCTGGAAATTTCTTGTTTAGATTCCATTGGAAGGTCAAGGGTCTAATCCAATGGTGGAAACACTCTATTGATGTTATTCTCTTCATTTATAAATGCAGGTATCAAAACTGAAGTATGGTCAAAGTATTTCTCCATAATCAATATTTACAGTGCATATGAATATAGAAAGGTCCTCTGGGATAATTTCAACTATTTGGTCTCTAAAAAAGGAGATAATGTTGTTCTAGGGGGGGGGATCTAAATTTAATTATCAAAGTAGGAGAAATATCAAGAAGAAAAAATTGGTTAGGATATTTAGACACTTAGGATTAGTTAAGATCAACTTGGTATAATGTGTCATTAGGTTAAAGTGTGTTTCTTTAGTATGCATTTGTAATCCGATGGTCACGATATGTTCCCGGCATAAAGTGATCCAATGACTCATATTATCCTCGATATTAAGGGATACATTGATATGTGGCTTAACACTCAATTGGTCCATGACTCTATTTAAATAGCATGGAGGGTCATTTGTTGATGATTGATTGTGAGAAAATCTATGTAATATTTTTTCTTTTACATTAATAAATTGCCTCAAGTGGCCACGTTGGTTGGGGCCATGGATGTTTCCTCATAGGGGTTTTACCATGTAAAAACATTGATGTGTTGATATATGATTTGTTTGTGTGAGTATTTATTGAAGGTGTCCGTCCTCTATTGGAATACCCTATTTTGTCTAACATGGTATCAAAGTGCATTTGAAGACCCGCTCCCATTATAGATCAAGATCTTGAAGCCATGTTGACACATTTTTAGTTTTTATTATTTATGTACACTTCTAGGTCGAAAGGACTACTCCATTACGTCTGGATCACTCTTTTCAGTTAGAAACACTTTTCGTTTCACTCAAAAAGGTTTTTATTTTCCCAATATACGACCATTTCAGTTAGATCCGGAGGTATAAATCTTGAATATGCCCTTTTTAAATTTCTTTTTACAAAGATAATATTTCGATTTTCTATTTTTGTTTCTAGGTTGCTACTCTTCCTAGTCTATGTATGCTCTTTTCCTTCCGCTCTTTGTGATCTCAATAAATCAGAAACATAGTGGAAATTTTTTTCTTGTCTACGTATGCTCTTTATGGTGCGCTCTGTGTGATCTCAGTAAATCGAAAACAAAGAGAAAACTTGTGTTTTTTGGGTAAGATGATCGATATCTAACCCCTTATTGTTGTCAAGAAGCGAATTTTTTTGTGTGTGAACATATTAAAAGAATTTGTTTTTAGCATGCACTTCAAGGATGTCTCCCACAACAACAACAACACCCCCCCATCCTCCTTTTTAAGATTATAATTTGTTTTGCACAAGCTCACTTGGTTGAAAGTTGCTTTATTAAGTAAGTGATCTTGAGTTCAAGTCTTTTTTTGTTGTTTTTTTTTTAATTTCATGCATCCATTGGAAAGTGCATTTCACTTAATTGAAAAAAGTGAATCACTATAAGTAGCTTTAATATTCTTTTTAAGTTACTATTTTTTGCATGCAACTTTAATTTACAAAGTAACTTCATTGTAAAAGTGATTCCCGGGTATTCTATAAAAGTGGGTCACTTCATAAGTAACTTTTTTAAAAGCAAAATTATAGGAAAATTTAGATAAGGATGAGCATCACCATGTGGACCAACTTCTACTTTCCACGTGGCTCTTTGGTTATTGTTTATGCCTTTTTTCAAAAGGGCATAACTTTCACATCCGAAGTTTGTTTTCAGTGCCATTTTTTTTAAATAGCCTATTTTTTCAAGAGCCTTCCATTCATACCATTATTTTAAACCTTTAAATATATATTATCTGCATATTTTGATATGAATTCTCTCGGTGACCTTTTGCTTACCAATAACAACTACTTCTCATGAAAATCCCATATGGAGGATGTTGTAGAAAGTAAAGGGTTGTACTGGATTACCTTGGGAAAAGAACAAGAACCCATCGATGATGAAAATAAATTCAAATGGGCTAATAAGAGTTACAAAGCACATGGACTAATTGGAATGTTCATCTCTCCTAATTTAAGGTTTCACCTTCAAGAAATTGATACCCCTAATGAAGCTTGGGAAAATATTCAAGTTGTGTTTGGTAAACATAATATTATTCGATCCCACTAGTTAGAAAATCAGTTAATGATTTTAAAACCCAATGATTTTTCTTCCATTGAATATTATTCATGTAAGTTCAAAACACTTAGACTTTTATGTATAGACAACAAATTAAATATGAAGGAAGATCGGTGCATATATGTTATTCTTGCTAAGATTGGTAGTGAATATTATATTTTTGTATCTACCTTTTATGCCACCATAGAATCTCTCGGGAGTGCTTATAAAGAACCCTCTCTTCAGTCTTTTTGTGATGTTATGATTCAAGAGCAAGATAAGTTTGTGAAAATTGGATTGATCAACACTACAAGTACATCGAACAAAGCCTTAGTGGCCCAATGAAAAGATAAATCCAAGAATCCCAAGAAGAAACATCCTCACCACAACAACAAGCAAAATGAGGGTCCCAAACCCTCTTAGCCAGCTTCTACTCCTAACAGTGACAAAGGATCAAAGTCCAAAAGTAAGAAGACTGACAGACATTGCAACTTTTGTGGGAAATATGGTCATGTGGAGTCTAAATGTTTTAAAAATATGGAATCCTTAGAAGGCGCAATGAAGAAGCACAAAATCAGTATTAATTCTTCTTCTTTTTCTCATGGACATGCACTTTCTGCTTCCAATTTCTCCTTCAATGAAACTTATACTTCTTCTAACGAGTGGCTTATTAATTATGGAGAACCTTATCATATGGCTAAGGATAAAGCCATTTTTTCTACACTAAATGAATGTAACACCAAACAAATATTTGTTGGTGATGATAGATCTCTTAGTGTTGTAGGGTATGGAACAATTCAAGTAGATAATGATCATTTCAATGATGTATTATGTGTTTCAAGTCTTTCCTACAACCTTCTATCAGTATATCAGATTACTCATTTAGGTGAAGGTAAAATTGTAGAGTTTTCACCTCACAAAGTTGTAATCAAGGATTTAAAATATCCTAAGCATGTCCTAACAAATGGAATTGTTGATGATACTACCAGGTTCTATAAGTTTGACAACTTTGGGTCATCATATTTTCCATCAGTTTTTGTTTCCCATATCGATGACTTGAGTAAACTTTGGCATGAGTGGTTTGGTCATCTAAACTATCACTCATTGCAGCAACTATGTAATCATTATATGGTGACTGGTCTTCCTTTTCTTGCAGAGATGGTGTTTGTGTCAGTTGTGTTCTCAGTAAACATCATCATGAAAATTTTGACAAACATGCCTCTTGGCACGCCTTTGCCCCTTTGCAGTTTGATCACAGTGATTTGGGTGGTCCCCTTTATTTTCCTTCTTTCTCTGGGTGCAAGTATTTCTTAAACTTCATTGATGACTTCTCCATACGCACTTGGTTTAATTTTTAAAACTTAAGAGTGAAGTTTTTGACAAGTTTTTTGCCTACAAGGCCTTTGTAGAAAAAAAATATGGACATCAACTTCAAAGTCTAAGAATAGATAATGCACAGGGCATTCAAATGCAACATATTGGTCCATATACACCACAACAAAATGGTGTTTCTGAAAGAAAGAATCACACATTAAAGGAAATGGTTAATTGCATGATCCAATCTAAAGGATTAAGTCTTCATTATTGGGTGGAAGGCAACAACTGTGAAAATTACATAGTAAATTGCAATCCCACAAAGGATTTAAACAATATAACACTAGAATAAGCATGGAATAAAATTAGGCCAAGTGTAAGCCAATTCCATGTATTTGGTAGCTTAGCATGGGCTCACATTCCTGGCGAGAAAAGGAAAGCTTTAAAGCCTAAAAGTGAGAAGTGTATTTTGTTGGATATTTTGAAGATGTCAAAGGTTAAATACTTCTTCAACCTCATTTAAATGGAATTATTATTAAAAGAGATGTTAAATTTAATGAAAATTTATTAGCATGTGAGCCTAATGACGTTTTTTCCATCTTCGACATGCAATCCATCTTCGGTGTTTGTGCCATATTATGTTCCTATTCTAGTTTATTCTTCTTCAGATGATTATAGTGAGATTGAAATTCCACCTCCTCCTACTCACCTTCCTCCAAATGAGTCCATTGAACATGAAACTGCAACAACACCACTTTTTCTGAGATGGGTACGTTCAACAAGATAAACAACTGGTGATCTTGTCGGTGATCCTTCATATTAGTGTCAGACACGTTCAAAATTCCAATGAGCCTCTTCTCTTTTGGATCAAGTTTCAGAGGCTCATAATTCAGAAAAAATTGTTGAAGCTTTAGGTCATCCAGATTGGGACACAATAATGAATGAAGAGTATCGCTCTTTAATGGTGAATGATACTTGGGATCTTTTACCTTTTCCTAAAGGAAGAAAACTTGTCAGATGTAAGTGGGTGTACAGAACTAAGTATGCATCATATGGAAGTGTTGAAAGACATAAGGCTCAGTTGGTTTCCAAAGGGTTCTCTCTAGTTAAATGCATTGACTATAATGAAACATTTTCCCCCATAGCCAAAATGAATTCCATCTGCCTTGTTGTAGCTCGTATTGCCTTGCATAAATGGGATGTCCATCAAATGTATGTTAAATCTTCCTTCTTCCATGGGGATTTGCAAGAAGAAATATACTTGGAAAAACCTCATGGCTATGTCCAAAATGAATCTGGCCTTGTTTCTTGCCTTAAGAAATCTATTTGTGGTCTTAAGTAATCTCCTTGAGCTTATTATGCAAAAATGAACATCTTTCTTCTTGACGACAGATTTTCTAGATGTCATTCTGACCCTAATGTCTATACCAAGAAAGTAGGAAGCCATGTCATAATACTTGTTCTTTATGTTGATGGCCTTATCCTCACTGTTATTGACCCTAAACTTTTAATCCATGTGAAATCCATCCTTAAAAATAAATTTGAAATGACAGACTTAGGTTATTTGCATTATTTCCTTGCCCTCCAAGTATTGCAAACCAAGGAAGGAATTTTTCTTTCCCAGTCTAAGTATGCTTGTGACCTTCGTAGTCACTTCCACATGGATGATTCTAAACCAACCCATTTGATCTAGATTTTATGAGGAGAATGAAATAAATACAGATTATTAAAATATGCTTAACACAGAATAACAGAGATACAGTAAAACTGGTTTTCTATTCAATAAGGAAATAAGTTGAAACTGTAAAATGCAACGGAAAACAAGCTTGTTGGAATGGTGGCGACTTATCTCTGAGAAGAGACGTGATGACAATGCTCATTCGCAAGAAGATGATTACAATGAGGTTTTGAAGGCCTTTTTACAATAAACAGGAATGTCAAAAACCCTATACATCCAAAAACCTAACCCTAGGAGATGAAGCGCCAAAAGTCATGTGGGCCATGTTTGGGTAAGTTAGTACATCAACTTACGAGGGTCGTAACTTTTGCATACGATCTCCGTTTTAGGCGCATGATAGCCCTTTGGAAAGGTCTAACTGAGAAGAACGATTTTCAACTGGCCCAAGTTGGTGTTTTTAATAGTCATTGGGGCCCCAAATCCCCAAAAAATGTCGTTTAGGGCCTCAAAACGGACCCGAATGTTTGGAACCCGAAAAAATGCCAAGGTGGAAAATTATTTTTCGAGCCTGTGGAATAGGTGGGTGGCCACCGATATCCACCTGGATCAATCCTCCATCCTTAGGAAGTAATGGTCTCCATTGTGTTGACTTCTCCCATCATATGAGGAAAGTTTTATTGAATTTGGCTCTGGGTGAGCCACTTTCCTTGGTGTAAGAGTTGTCCTGCTTTGACGACTCGATAAAGCTAGGTCCTTTGTTTTCGAGTGCCCTTGATCTGTGTGTCCACAATCTTATCATTGGATTCTTGTTGCATGAAGTTGGGTTTGAGCTCAGTTGGTGAAAATTGCTTTGATATTTGTAAGGTGTCCAATAATGGTGGGAAATATGGCCGAAGGAGAGCCACGTTGAATACTGGGTGCATGCCAAGGAAAGGGGGAATGTTGAGCTCAAAGTCATTGTCACCCACAGCCTTGGTGATGTTGTACGGCCCATAATAGAGTGGTCAAAGCTTCCGATGGGGCCCTGTAAGGCATTCTTTCTGAAAGTGCAACCAAACTTTGTCGCCCACCTAAAACTTATGTGGCACCTGATGTTGATCATGGCGTTGCTTGTACTTGGAATTAGACTTATGTAAAATATCCTGAACATGTTGGAGGATGTGTTGAATCCACTCAATGAATCGGGTGGATTTGTAAGATTCTAGTGGAGAAGGGGAGGAGTTGGCCGAGGTGGTCGTCGGGAGTAGTGCAACATCCATGGGGCCCAATGGTTGGAATCCCAACCCCACCTAAAAGGGGCTTTGTCCAGTTGAGCTATGCAGGGCTCAGTTGTAGCTATGTTGGACATAGGGAAGACTCACATCCCATGTGCGGGGGTGTTTTGAATTGTACATGCACAGGATATGTACGATCATCTGATTGACGACCTTAGTTTGGCCATCTATCTGGGGATGGAAGGCAGTGTATTTGGTGAGCTTGGTATCCAGCAGTGACTAGAGGCTTGACCAGAATGTGTTGAGGAACCGACTGTCATGGTCTGAGATAATGGTTTGTGGGATCCCAAAATGTACCCATACTCGTTCAAATAAGAGCTTGGCAATGGCTTCTGTTGTGATGTTCTTCTTGCAAGCAGCTAGAATCGTCATCTTGGAAAGCGATCAAGAACCAAAAAAACACAGTCATTTCCCCTCTTGGTGGACAAGAGGCCCGACATGTAGTCCCTTGAAATGGATTCCCACATCCTGTCAGGAGTAGGCAGAGGGGTGTATAGGCACTGTTTCTTAGTGTTCGGTTTGGCAATAGCGCAGGCAATGCAGGACCTGATATACTTGTTGACATCTTGTCGAAGTTTCATCCAGTAGAAATGTTTCTACAGCACTACCACTATCTTTTCGATGCCAAAGTGTCATGCCACCCGACTGTAGTGAGCTTCCCAAATGAGTTTTGTGTGCTCTCTTGATGGAATGCAGAGATGGCCCAGATGACACAACATCTCGTCCTGAAGATGGAAATTAGCGACCACCGATTTGGAGCCCAACATTTGGTAGGTGGTGGAGAAGTCGGGGTCTGTCTCATAGAGGTGGGGCCATCCCGAGGTCTTGTGGCAGCAAGAGTCTAGCATCATGGTGAGTGTCACGACAGGAGGTTGGTTGAGGCAATCATTAACTTGGTTGGTACATATTTTTTTATACTTGATGTTGAGGTGGAACTGTTGTAAGTATGTGGACCACTTTTGATGGCGGTCATTATGAAATTTAACTGTAGTGGCTTGTGATCAGTGTGGATGATTGTCTCCTTTCAAAAAATGTGATGTCTCCATTGGTAGCAAGCTTTCACAATGGAGTACATTTCTTTCTCATAATTAGGGTACTTAAAGACAACATCTGATAATGTCTCACTATGATATGCCATGGGGTGGATGTGTTGAGTGAGAACGGTGCCCACAACATAGTCTGAAGCATTTGTCTCAATCTCAAAGGGATGTTGCAGGTTCGGTAATGAAAGTATTAGGGATGAGCATAAACGCTTATTCAAGTCATTGAAGGCTTGTTGTTGGGATAGTCCCCACACAAATGTTTCCTTACCACCACCCCTGGTTACTTAGTTGAGGGCCCATGCGATATGAGAGAATCCCAACACGAACCTACGATAGAAATTGGTGAGGCCTAAGAAACTCTAAAGTTAAGTGAGTGTGGTTAGGGTTGGCCAGTCACAGATGACATAGATCTTGGCTGGGTCCACATGCACACCATGATTATCAACGATGTAGCCTAAGTAATGGACCTTGTCCATGCCGAAGGATCATTTTTCCAAGTTTTCATATAGTTTGTGTTGTCGCAGGGTGTGAAATACCTGTTGAATATGCTGCAAGTGTTCCACCCAAATCTTGTTGTAGATGAGGATGTCATCTAGATACACCACTACAAAATTATTGGTGAAATTTCATAGGATATCGTCCATAATCCTCATAAAAGTTGTTTGAGCATTTTTCAAACCAAAGGGCATGACCGGGCATTCAAAAAGACCTTTTTTTGACTTGAAGGTGGTCTTCCACACATATGTATGTTCTATTGGGACCTAGTGGTAGCCATACTTCAAATCAATATTACTGAAGTATTTGACCCCATGATCTGATCAAGTAGGTTGTCAATTTGGGGAATCGGGTACCGGTTTCGAACAGTGATTTTATGCAGGGCCCAGTAATCAATGCAGAGTCACTAGGTCTCATATTTCTTCTGCACCAGCACAATTGGGCTCCCATAAGGCGATGAGATAGGACGGATGTGCCCCTTGTGGAGAATTTCTTGGATCTTCTTCTTGATCTCCTTATTTTCTAATAGAGAGTTGTGGTAGACTGGTCCATTGGGTAGCGGTGCGCCTGGGGTCAAATCGATGGGATGCTTGACCTGGCAGTGAAGAGGTACCCCGGTAGGAGAGGAGAAGATATCTGAATATTCTTCCATGACCTTATCCACTTTCTGCTATTGTGTGGAGATATCGGTCGTGGAGGCCCTGGATGTGATTGTGATCTTTCGCTCACTCTGAGAGCAAATCACAAAGCAAACAAATTTCTCGGTCTAAGAGATGACCTTCCTTTATTGTCAAGGAAATATCACTAGGAGGGACTACCTCGGGTATCCTGTATAATTTCTTGTTCAAAGTAATAATAACACTACGAGGCCTAGACTCATATACAACATGATGTTTCCATAAATAAGGTTGGCCCAAAATAACATTACAAACTTAGAGAGGAGAAACATCACACAATACCTCGTCTTTGAAGGGCTTGATGTCATACAATAGTCGGTACTGTTGGCTGACGCGGAGATCGCTTCCTTGGCGGAGCCATCCAATGGTGTAGGGTTGTGGGTGCAGCGTTGTCGGTAGGGCTAGGCGCTTTATGACCTCTGCTGAGATGAGGTTCTTTTGGCTACCGCTATTAATGATGAAGTGCAGCAGGGTGCCTTTTACCCACATCTGTGAATGGAAGAGGTTCTCGCCTTCTTCTGGCTCGTTTGGTTCACCAAGATGGAGCTTGGTGGTAGCAATGGTGGCACTGGGTTCCGCATCAATGATCTGTCTTCCCCTTTCTGGTTCTAACTCGGAGCTATAACCTGCATCTGATTCAAAGGCTTTCACTTCGGCCACCAGCAACTACTCTGAGCGACAATCAGCAGTGTTATGCCAAGGGATCTTATGGAAGTCGCACCACTTCCCAGTATCTTTCTTTGTCTTTATGATTTCCTTCTTTTCTTGTGGCTCGGATTGGTTGTCCTGATACTATCCATATTTTCTATGTCCTTTTTTCTATGGGTTGGGGCCACCCTTTCCTAGCTTTTGCTTTGAGGGGTTCCTAGGCCCAAATTACCACATCGTTTGTTTGGTCTTCTGCTCGATTTTGATGGCATATCGGTAGGTCACTCCTAAGGATGAGATGTCAATATGGATGTATCTATGCAGAGCACCGCGATACTTGAGCACCATATGTCACTCTAAATATTTGATACCTAGCTTGGTGCACAAGGTATGGAAGATATTTGTGAACTCTAGCACTGTTTGGTTTCTTTCTTTCCGCAGTGTGGTCCATTTGGTATACAAGTCGTCATAACTTCCAACAGGGTAATATTTTTCCTTAATAGCATCCCTGAAGGATTCTCAGTTGTTCATGACTATAAATAATGAGGGCTCCTCTATTTCCTTTTGCTCACAGAAATTTTCCCGCCAATCTTTGACATGGGGAATAGATTTGAGGAGCACAAAAGTAATATTTTCTCTATTCGAAAAGTTATGGAAAAAAAAACCCTTCTAGTAGATTCAACCACTTGTCTATAGCATATGTGTCTATCTAACCTTCAAATATAGGAATATAAAATTTGATTTGTACCTTGAAGGGGGCGGTGCCTCCGCTCGAGAAAGATGCATCAACTGTTGGTAGTCGTCGAAGGATTTGCGTGAAACTATCCATCATATCATTCCTCTTTTGTGTGAGGGATTCCTCAAGCAACATTTTGAAAGGATCTCATGTCTTGTCATGTTTCTTTTCTACTGCCATGAGTGTTCGCTTGGGTGTGCGAGAGATTTTTTCCTCAAGAGAAACAAGCTCGAGACCCAATTCTTTGTACCCTGACCTCGTTGGGGACATGCATTAAGACGACAAGGAGCAGACCGCTCTGATACCACTTATCCATATTTTATGAGCATAACTAAATGAATACAGATTACTAAAAAATGCTTAACAGAGAATAACAAAGATACAGTGAAACTGGTTTTTTATTCAATAAGGAAATAAGCTAAAATTGTAAAATGCAGTGGAAAACAAGCTTGTTGGAATGGTGGCGGCTTATCTTTGAGAAGAGATGTGGAAGTTGCGCTCATTCACAAGAAGATGATTACAATGAGGCTTTGAAGGCCTTTTTTCAATAAACAATAATTTCAAAAACCCTAGACATCCAAAAACCTAACCCTAGGAGATGAAGCGCCAAAAGTCGTGTGGGCCCTGTTTGGGTAAGTTAGTACATCAACTTCTCAAGGTCGTAAGTTTTGCATACGATATCCGTTTTAGGCGCACAAGAGCCCGTTGGAAAGGTCTAATGAAGAAGAACTATTTTTTATTGGCCCAAGTAAGTGCCTTTGACAGTCACTTGGGCCCCAAATCCCCAAAAAACGTCGTTTAGGGCCTCAAAACGGCCTCGAAAGTTTGGAACCCAAAAAACTGCCAAGGTGGGAAACTATTTTTCGAGCCAGTGGAATCAATGGGTGGCCACCGATATCCACCTGGATCACCATTGTCCCTTCCAGTTTAGATTCAAACTTGTTTCCACTTGTACTACTCCTGAAGTTGATGCCACTTTGTACCATCAGTTAGTTTGTAGCCTCTTATATTTGACTCAGACTCATCCTGATATTTCCTTTGTTGTTGGTATTAGTGTTCGGTATACACAAAAACCCCATGAAAACCATTGGAAAGAAACTAAAAGGATACTTTGGTATGTCTGGGGTACAGTTCAGTTTGGGATACATTACAGTTTATGGGGTCTCCTTTTTTGGTTGGCTTCACTGAATCAAATTGGGCCAGCCACCCTGATGATCGAAAGTTTATTGTAGGTTATGTTTTTAGCATTGGTTCTGGACCTGTCACTTAGGATTGTAAGAAACAATAGGCTATTTCTCTTTCTTTAGAAAAATCATAGTACCGAGTAGTAGTTAATGTGAGTCAAGAATCCTTGTGGCTTCGACGGATCTTTTCAGAGTTTGGATTCTAGCAGGAACATCTGACCACCCTCTGGTGTGACAATCAAAGTGTCATCAAGATCGTTAATGATCTAGTTCAACATCAGCACAAAAAACACATCGAGTTACACATGCACATCATCAAAAAGATCATTCATGATCGAGTTATTGAAGTGCTCATTTTCCCTACAGAAGATCAAGTTGCATACATTTTCACAAAGTCTCTTACATAAGTGAATTTTTCAAAACTTCGATCTATGTTAGGAGTTCAAGAAGTTTTCATTAAGGGGGGGTAGGCTATAATGCCTCCTTCCTTCTCCTATTGTGTTACCTTTGTAAATCCTTCAATCCTATCCCAAGTTGTTCTTAAGGGGGGATGTTAGGATATTTAGACACTTAGGAGTTAGTTAAGATCAACTTGGTCTAATGTGTCGTTAGGTTAAATTGTGTTTCTTAGCGTATTTCTTTAGTATGCATTTGTAATATGATGGGAACAATATGTTCCCGACATAGAGTGATCTGACGACTCATATTCTCCTTTATATTAATGGCTACATTAATTTGTGGCTTAACACCCGATTGGTCCATGATATTTATTTAAATAGCATGGATGGTCTTTTTTTGATGGTCGATTGTAAGAAACTCTTTGTAATATTTTTTCTTTTGCATTAATAAATTTCCTCAAATTGCCACATTGGTTGGGGCCATGGATGTTTCCCCATGGGGGTTTTACCACGTAAAAACATCAGTGTGTTGATCTCTATCATCTAGTTGTGTGAGTGGTTACTAAAGGTGTTCATCCTCTGTTGGAATAACCTGTGTTGTCGAACACTTTTCACATTTATTTGAAAAAATTGTTCTATTAAATGTCAAGCCATCCAAATTAGAACCTACCTACAAGAATCATAGAAGTGGGAACGAATGAATATGCAAGATATTGGACAAGTTTCTATTGGTAGAAAATTTATTGATGGAAGTTGATATAATAAAATCTTGGGTTGGAGATGGAGGATCTTCCAATCTTCTTATAGGTTGAAAAAGAAGAAAAAAAACCACCGAGTCCAATATAAGTAAACCATATCTAGCCAGGAGATTAAGACTTTAGAAGCTTGGTGAAACAAAATTGGAAGAAAAATGAATCCTTAAATGGAGATTCTACAATTTTTTTGTTTGTAAAGAATTTAAAGAAAGTGAAGAAGAAAGTAGCAAAGTGGTCAAATTGGAGGTCTCATAACTTTCAAAAAGAGTTACTAGAAGTTGATAAACAAATAAAAATTATGTTTGAAAGGAATAGGGAAGGTATTTTTCCTAACGAATATAAAGATAAATTAAAAGGGCTAGAAGGAACAAAAAGGAGGATATTAGGATGGGAAGAGATAGGATGGACATTGAAAAGTAGGGTTAATTGGTCGGTTGAGGGGGACAAGAATACAAAATTCTTCCAAAATTATTCAAAGAATTGGAAAACATAAACGCAATATGTGATATTAGGAAAAATGATGGAACAAAGGTAAGAAAAATATAGGATATAGATAAGGTAAGAGTAGAACATTTTCAAAGATTATTTTAAGAACCAAAAAGGCCAAATATTGCAAACATTTTAAAAGATGGGAGTAGAGGTCCTTGATAGATTACTTCCATTCATGGATAGTGGACAGAGTCGTGAAATATCACATGGCTCTTCCTTGTTTTGTGATATGGAGGGTGTGGTTATCATGAAAAAAATGGTTTTTCAAGGCTTAGAATTAAATCCTAATCAGGTTGCACATAAAATAAAAAGTGTTAATTCTAGAAACTAGACTTCTTCTAAAGAGAAACTAACAAGAAATGTAAAAGATCTTGAAATTGATGATGAACAAGCATGGGTTTCTTTGATGGTGCCTATCAAGGAGCCCAAGTCTATGTGGGGCTGGTGCATTTTACCCTTAAATCAACAACATTATTTCAAGCTAAAATTTGCAATGGGCCTAGTTACAAACAACAAAGTTGAACTCTTTGTTATGAGGCTTCTTTTAAAGGTAGCAACAAATAAGGGAGCAAAACAATTCCAAGAGTTTGGTGACTTGAAATTACTGGTGAATTGGGATAATGTGAAATGTAGAATAGATAATATACTAGTCGAACCTCTCATGTTGCAGTTCCTTCAGGTTAAAGAGAGATATGAAACTATTTATTTTTCTCATATCTATAGATAATTCAATACTATGCCTAGCTAACTTTCAAAAGAAGCTTTGTTGTTGTAGGAAGAAACCCTCAATGAATAAGAGTTTAGAGAAGGGAACCTAGTTGGAAGTTATTGACAATATTTTGTTTTGGTGGTATTTTTCCTCTCTTTTTTAAACATATGATGTAATGAAGTAAATAGTTGTAGCCTATGGGTTGTATGAAGACATAAATTTTTGTAAAGGCTACCAAATAGAAGCTAGGATGTCAAGGAATTCATATGATAGATAAGATGATAGTATGAAGGATATTTTTTCTAAATTGTTATTTAGTTTGAGCCTAAAAAAAACAATAAGATGTATTTTTTGATTTGACCTCGAAATATCGAATATAAAGTTTTTTTTCTTGAAAAAAATATATTGCAAATATTTTAAAAGTGACTTCTTATTTCCCTAGACTCATAGATGAATATCATAAGGAAGACCTAGAAGTAGAAATCTCCAAAGAACAATTAAGCACGGTATTGGGATGTTTCAATAAGGTTAAAAGTACAAGTCCCTATGGTTGGAAAATATAATTCTTCTTGGGTGTTTATGATTTATTAGAAGAAGAGTTGTTGAGAGGCATAGAGAAGTCAAATACTTCTAGAGAAGTTATGGGAGACATAAATTATACCTTTATAGCTCTTATCTTGAAAAAGAATAATCTAGAAGTGTTTGGTGATTACAACCCAATTTAATTGTGCAATTGTGTATATAAACAAGGGTTGCATGGCAGCTTAGTCTCTGCCAAGTAAATTTGGAAATAGAGCGTACCTAGATGGGATCATTGAACTAGTTAGAGTGTCCCAACAATTGTCAATTTGCTATAATTATTATTTGTATTTATTAAAGAAAAATTCAAAATCATTATTAAAAGGGAAAGATATATATATATAAGTTGTCTATATCATTTTGTTTTTCATCTTTAACTATATTTTTACTAATTTATTTTCATTTAAAAAGAAATTAAAAATTACTATTAAAAATAAATTACACATATGTCATCATACATAATTATATGTATATCATTTTGTATTAATATAGTAGGAATACACTTTGTATTAATGATAAGAGAAAAGCATAAATGCAATAATAATGAAATAAATGGATAGTAATAATGAGAGAACACATGGCATTTTTATTTTTTTTCTTAATTTTTGATATAAAAGGTACTAGGTACTTATAACCAAGTTTATTGAAATGCAATAATAATGAAATAAATGGATAGTAATAATGAGAGAACACATGGCATTTTTACATTTTTTCTTAATTTTTTATATAAAAGGTACGTACTTATAACCAAGTTTATTGATTATGTAATTAATTTCAAATATTGAAATACGTGAAGGCAACAATAAGACTTGGAATATATCAACCAATCAAAAATGAGAAAAACAAATATTTTTATTATATCAAAAAATATATATTTGTTTTATTAAGTTAAACATTACATTACACACACAAATTTAAAATACAAGGCAAATTAATGTCAAATTAATAACAAACTCATTGCTATATTCCCTTGGCAGGGACTAATAATAATCAATATCATAGCCAACAAATATTTTTATTATATCAAAAAATATATATTTGTTTTATTAAGTTAAACATTACATTACACACATAAATTTAAAATACAAGGCAAATTAATGTCAAATTAATAACAAACTCATTGCTATATGCCCTTGACAGGGACTAATAATAATCAATATCATAGCCAACAAGCTCAAAAGAATATTTTTATGAGTTTATTTCAGAAGAGAGGTTTTGTTTCTCACATAAACAAACATATTCGTGATGCAATAAGTGTGGCACATGAAGGCTTCCATACCATAAAGATAAAAAAAGAAATTAACCATGGAGATGAAGCTACATCTATAAAAAGCATATGATAGGGTAAGGTGGATATATCTTAGGTTGATGTTGTTTCATATTGGAATGGTCTTAAAAGTAGCGAATTGGATAATGGGATGCTTGTCATAAGTTTCATTTGCACTTCTAATTAATTAGACATGTTTTCAAATGTTTTCATTTCTTTTATTATTGGTAGTAGAAGAGTTAAGTAGGATGGTGAATGTAAGTGAGATTAAACGATCTATAAAAGGTATCAATCTGGGAAATTCTCTTACTCTTTTCCACTTAGTGTTTTTGGATGATGTTATTTTATTTAGCTCAATGCCTGTAAGGGAAGAAAAAAGTTTTAAAGAAATATTGGACTTGTACTATAGGGCCACTACAATGGAGGTAAATTATCATAAATATACAATATTATTTAATGAATTAGAAGCATAACAGGAAAGGCATATAAGTCAAATTATCCCTTTTAATATCTCTTCTCCAGAAAATGGGATGTTGATCCAAAATTTCTCCTAACTAAATTTTAAAATAATCCTGCAAAGAGTTTAAAGTATTGGAACAAAATATTGTCTCATTACTATTCCTAATTACTATTTATATGAAGATAGGAAAGGGTCCCATCATTTTTGTTGCCTGGAAGAATTTATATTAGTGTTGTTATGGTTTGTTTGTTACATTGGACAAATGATGACTTATCTCCACAATCTAGTTGACAAGATGATAGTGTGTAAATGTTTTGGTAAAGCTCTTTTCATAATTTACAAGTGTTAACATACTCTTTCAGAATGCAAGTTACAATTTTGAAGTCTAGTTCCATGGTTCAGAAAAAGAGCATATAACAGATGTTGGATTATATAACTTATATACATGAATTATATAACTCACTTTATACCAAAAGGCATTGTTGAATACCATTCACTGGATTACAAGGTTATATTTGTAATGTCCCCGACCACCAACAGGTTGGGAAATGTCACTAAGTAAACATCTTTTTCTTTGATACCAATTTGTAACATCCCCAACCACCAACAAGTTGGGTAACGTCACCTCAGATAGATATCTTTTGCGGAAATATTCACATATAAACTTAACAGGAAATGAAAGAGATAATATGGAAACACACATGCAGCGAAACACATGATATTATTACAAGAATCACAGACATGCACTTAAGTACATCATTTAACCATTAAGCACAGAAAAGATACTTATCTCTTAATTGAAGTACACCAACTGCGTGCAGACTTTCCACAAACCTCCCAGCCTTAGACCACGCTGCTCATCACTCTCAGTAGTGGGTCACCCCCGAGTTGGGACTAAAATCCACCGGGAAAGGGATTCCTAGGCTAGGCAGGGACAACCGGAAGTTGCATAGTACAACAGGAAGGATTTCCTCCAAGGAGTCGCTTACGCCCATCACTCACAGACTCTCATTCCCCACATGCCTATCCCACCCCAGGAGTATCCACCTTCATTGTCACACAATTCATCGACTTCTCTACCTCCCTTTCTAGGGCTTCAGCAACAGGTCGGACGGAATTCTCAGATATTTGTAGTTGCTACTGGACTCCTTCCAGGAGAACTCACTTCCTCAGCACACTCTTTCACATGGAGAGAGTTTATCATAGGTCTAACAACATTCTTCTTCTATCCACACTCTCTCACATTGGGAGAGTTGTTCACAGGTCTGACAACCTGCCTCTTCTATCCACGGGCCTGACAACCCGCTTCTTCACTCCTGCTCCTCAACACACGAGCATGGCGATGGAAACAACAGAAACTAGACATGGGAACGGTAATGATGGAACAATACGCAGGCAACCCATAGGGTACAGGTGCAGCAAGGGTATCAATTCAACTTGTTGCAAAGGTTCAAGTGGTTGGGGAATTTCAACAATGGCGTTCCAAGGTTCCCATGTGCTTGTTGGGTGTGCTAGTGAAAAATGGAAAAAGGGTTCCAAAAATAGTAAGAATTCCCACTTATATTTGAATGTGCCTGGGCTGACACATGGTGCTCATGAAACGCATTCCTCTCCACTTGGATTTCATTCCCTTTTCCCAAAAGAACTTAGGATATCAGGGTTTATTTCCCAACTTTATTATTTTTAAGAAATACATTATAATATTACCTTGGGTTAAGCCCTCAAGCTTAGCCCCTTTATCCTAGCCTTTCAGCTCCCTTCCCTTACCTAGCCTAGTGGATATTAGTCCCCCATAACTCTTTCTTCGTGGTCGGTCTACACGCAATGATGTTGTAATATTAATAATTATGAATGCTTACATGTACAAAAAAGGCTCCTGGTCTTTAACATATAAGATCTCCAGCCTAATAAGCACATAAGCATCCTAGCTTATAACACGTGTCTCACCAGCATACAAAACATGTTACACTTCATAATTACAATCAGGGCTCGGCCTTGGGATATTACAATCCCCTCCCCTTATTTTTGCACTGTCCTCGATGCAACTTATTTACACAACATCAGCAAGATTTCTAAAATCTTCAAAATGATGCGGGTATTTTGCCCGCATAGCATCTTCATGCTCCCATGTTGCGTCCTCGGGACCATACCAGGTCCACTGGACCTTTACAATCCCTATGGCTCGATTATGGAGCTGCTTGCTCTTCCAGTATAGTATGTGCACCGGATGCAGTTGTAAAGCCCCTTCTTACTCCACCTGAATCACATTCCAATCAATCACATGATTAGCATCAGGTATATATTTCTTGAGCAATGAGACATGAAATACATTATGAATAGTCATGCATGCAGGAAATGCAAGCATATAAGCTATTGGTCCAATCCTTTCTAGAATTTCAAACGGTCCACAATATTTGGCTGCCAACTTTGAACAATTTCCCAGCTTCAGGGAATTTTTGTTGGATTTTACCTTCAAGAAAACATGATCACTCACTTTAAACTCCATGTGGGTTCTGCCTTTGTCATAATATATTTTCTTCTTATCTTGGGCAGCCTTCAAATTTTTCTTTATCTTTAACAATTGCTCTTCCATTTCCATGAGAAACTATGGCCCAATTATTTCTCTATCAACTGGGTTGTCCCAACTTATTGGTGTGTTTCACTTTCTGCCATAAATTGCCTCAAATGGGCTCATCTTTAGTGATGCTTGGTACCCATTGTTGTAAGCAAACTCTACCAAGTGTGGGTAGTCTTCCCATCTGGATGGTTTGCCCATCACATACATTCTTAACATATATTCTATCACTTGATTTACTCTTCCTGTTTTTCCATTAGACTCGGGATGATAGGTTGTGCTGAAGTTCAGGTTCTTTTCGAACCCCTTGAACAATCCTCTCCAAAACTTCGACGTAAATTTTGGGTCCCTATCAAACACAATTGTCTTGGGAATATCGTGCAATCGTGCTACTTCCCTCATATAAATATCAGCAACATTAGTTGCCTTGTGAGTAGTCTTCAATCAAATAAAATGGGCAGCTTTCGTAAGCTTATCCACCACCACCATGATGGAATCATGTTGCTTGTTTGTTCTGGGTAATCCTGTGATTAAATCCATTGTCACAACTTCCCACTTCCACTCAGGGATGGGTAATGGTTGTAGCAATCCAGCTGAGTGTTTATGCTCAGCCTTGACCTTTTGACACTCCATACATCTGGCGATGTACTCTGTAATTTATTTCTTCATGCCTGGCCAATAGTAATGGCTCTTGATTGTTGCCATTGTTTTCTGATATCCAAGGTGCCCAGCATAAGGCACATTATGCATCTCTTTCAAGATCATACTCCTCAATTCGTGAGAACTGGGTACACAAATTTTGTTCCTGTACATGAGTATTCCATCAATTTCCAATCTATAATATTCTATTTTATCTAGCATCTTACCTTGTTGTAACTTTGTTACCATTTCCATGTACGGAAAATCTACTTTTGCAGCTTCCAAAATTTTGTCTTTAAGATCGGTTTGATACACGATGATGGTTGTAGCATGTAGTTCATTTACTCTCTTGTTGAGTGCATCAGCCACTTTGTTCTCCTTTCCTTTGATGTGCTTGATATCAAATTCATATTCACAGAGAAATCCCAACCATCTGCTCTGCCTAGAATTTAAAGTAGGTTGATCAAACAAATATTTCAGAACATTATGGTGTATCCTCAGCTCAAAACTATTTCCCATGAGGTAGTGTCTCCATTTCTTTAAAGTGTGTACTATGGATTCCAACTCCAAATTGTGAGTGGCGTAAAGCCTTTCATGCTCTTTAAATTTTCTAGATTCAAAACATATCACAAACCCATTCTAGTTGACGACTCCACCCAGTCCTTATTTGCATGCGTCTGTGAAAACCATGAACTCTTCATCCAGATATGCAATCTTCAGAATTGGAGCACTCATTAACAGTTGCTTCAATTGTTGGAATCTCTTTTCACATTCTTTTGTCCATTGAAATTTTACCCCTTTTCTTTGCAAGGAAGTGATTGGGTGAGCAATCCTCAAAAATCCTGCAATGAATCTCATGTGGTAGCTAGCTAGACCCATGAAGGATCTGACTTCTGTCACATTCTTAGGTGTTGTCCACCCTTTAATTGCTTCGATCTTTTCGGGGTCTACTGTTATTCCCTCTTCAGATACTATATTCCCCAAATAGTGAATTCGATTTTGGTAAAATGAGCACTTGCTCAATTTAGCAAACAGTCAGTGCTCTCTTAGCACCTATAACACCATCCTCAAGTGTTGCTCATGCTCTTCTTCTGTCTTGGAATATACAAGGATGCCATCCAAAAAGACAATGACAAACTTCTCTAAATATTCTCGGAAAACACCATTCATTAAGCACATGAAAACAGTTAGTGCATTTGATAACCCAAATGGAACCATTGTGAACTCATAATGACCATACCTTGTCCTAAAGGCAGTCTTGTTGATGTCTTCATCTTTAATCCTTACCTGATGGTATCCCAACTTGAGATCTATCTTTGAAAATATCCTTTCATCCTTCAACTGATCGAAGAGATCATTGATCCTTGGTAGAGGATACTTGTTCTTTATAGTTACTTTATTTAACTACCTGAAGTCAATGCACAATCTCAGGATCCCATCTTTCTTCTTCACAAATAGCACCGGAGCACCCCAAGGTGACACACTTGGGCATATGTACCCCTTCTTTAAAATTTCTTCAAGCTACATTTGCAGTTCTTTCAGTTCTGGTATGCTCATCTGGTAGGGAGTCTTTAATATTGGAGCTCCATGTTGAGGGGTCCTAAATCCCTTTAACTCAACAGTAGGAACCAAACCCACCATCGAGGCCCAATTAGACTTTGCAGTGTTTAATGGTGGAATGGCTCTCTAGATCTTGCGATCCGGCCAAATGATCGATGGGCTTTACATAGTGATTGATCGGGCGTCTTCTTGCGAAAGATCCTCCTTCAGTTCGAACGTTCTCTTTTTTTAATTCTCTTATAGGTGGGACCGATCCAAGATAAATGCTAGTATAAACCAGTTGGGGAACAAAAGGGAAAAGGACTTAACTGCTGAAGAAGGCTGAGCTCAGGATAACCCTCATACTCAAGCATGCAGACAATGATTCTTACACCTGCAACGTGCCTAGTACTAATGCATTAACCTGCTAGTTTTCCAATTGTTAACTGAGATATGATTATTAGAAAGACATATATGCAATAAACGATGGCAAGAAAAATAGTTTCCTTAGCTCTAATCATCAATCACACATTAACACAACGATTTAATTTTCATCATTAAAGACAATAACTATAAAAATATTGAATCAGATAACTTATCAACAGATTCAGAAGCTCTTACTTGTTACATCATCCATTCATGAGATAAAATCAGAAATAATTCTTCTTCAGATCCAATCACACACGCTTTTGATGAAAAAACACAAACTTGTCTCTGGTCCTAACAAGACTTCTCAATTAAGGTAGCTCTGACATAGTTCTTTACAAATCCAAAAATGAGGGTCTTTGCAACAACCATCTGCGTTCTCTAAAAGGTCCATCCTCTTATTTATAACAAATCATTAACTAAAAATAACTATCAAAACTGCAAGCTAAGTAAAACAAAACATAGCCACGTGGCTCTTTCATCTCTCAGTCTTCTCAAAGTCATCAAATGGTTTCACTTGAGTGGATGACTCTTCTCATACTCTGACCATTTGATGAATAGTTTCTTGCATGTGTTGGCATACGGGAATCTATGTTGATCCATCGGGGTCGAAAGGATCTCCTTTATCTCCATTGCTCGTGCCTGATAATTGACTACTTTAGCACTTATCTTTTGTAACGTTGTCTGAGCCTTGATCGGGTGCTCCATGAACTGTTGTACTTGACCTGGTGACATGCTCGCCACCTTTTCTATCTCCATAGTCCATGATGAGTCTTGTCCGGCATGTAGTTTGACTATGTCATGCAAGTCAACAAAGTCGTCAAGTGTGTCGAATTTTGGGAGGTCGATGTCTCTCATCGCCCGATTGATTTTGGTCCATCTCCTTTCACACTCGGCCCATTTATCTTGGATTTACTGATGAGGTTCTTGGGCCATCTTCACCCGATATTCAGCGAACTTCCTTATGCGATCAATGTTGTTTTCGCTTAGCACCCGAATACCGTGCTCTTCGGCGTCTCATCCCTTTTCAACCGTGCTGATGTAATCGATTCTTTCCACCGCTTGGTGGGCCTTATCGTACCATATTTCCACATCTTTACACGTCGCTAGTGCCATAAGGGTGTCTTTTTGGAAGTCGCCTATCCCTGCAGTGAAAATATGTCAGTGACTCGTGAATTTGCTGTAGGCATCTTGGAATTCACTTCTCAAAAATATTGTGGCCTGTGTGGAGTCCTGATAATATTTCGCCAAATGGAGCAGATGTTCCAACTCCTTTAGCGTGGCATCCAACTCCTCTTCATCTTTCCTTTCTCTATCTAGGGTGGCATCTGTGATCGCCATCCCTGCGTCGATAAGCTCGAACGTCTTGGCATGCTTTATGCTGATCAATTTCTCCTCTGTGGTGATGAGAATCGCACTATCCAACATAAGCCTTCTTTTCTTAGTGGTTCTCTTCATGATGGATTTTCTCTTTTGGTCATAGGTGATTGCATGTATATCAACGACCTCATCAACTGGTTTGGGGATTTGTTGTTCTTCCCAAGTTATATTATTCCACAAGCTCCCTGTTAAGCCCTAATATTGGCTCATTACCCCTTAATTGGGGCATATTAGATTAGTAATGTTATTTTATTTATGTCAGCTTTAGGCCATTAGTTTAATTATACCTCCTAGTCTCCTATATATACCAAGGAGACATTTTCATTTTGAATCATCTGGTACTTGAACATTTAAGTGGGGTAAAAGGAGGTTGCCCCCTCGAAGAGGCTTATTATCTAAAATTATCTCTTTTTCAAGGCGTTGAGTACTTTTTCTGAGGACTTTCTATGCTATATTGATATTTGGTTCTTAACATATGGTATCAAAGCTCAAGGTCTTGGGGTTTCACTTCTACATCTAACACACCTTCTAACTTTCACTATAACTTTTTTTATACAACGTTTCAGAAGGAACGGCTTGGAGGATATTTAGTAGATAGATCAAGGTACGTTGGGTTCAAAATTTAGCTCCTGAAGCCTTAAAATTTCAGAGATACAGCCTATACAATATAGGGTTATGGAATCATCCTGAACTGAGTCATTGTGGAATTTTCGCTATAAAAAAATTTCTGTAACATTTCAGACCCTGACCTTTGGAGGATATTTACAGAAATTAGTAAGGTATCTATGGTAAAAATTTCAGATTCTGGGTCATCTTAAATTTGTAGATACACCCTGTGTAAGATAGGGTATCTGATTAGTCCTATTGACTAGTCTCAAGAAGTTGTTCCAGGTAAAAAAATCATAACTTCTTCCTAGAGTATCCAAATTGTGTGGGACTAGTTTCATTGGATCATGGACAGTCTTTAGTATCTCTGGTGCAAGTTTCAGAATTTTATATCAATTATTTTGTGTGGGGCACACTATACAAGTGAGATCTCCTAGAAAGGCCAAAATTCGGCAAGTTGTGGGGAAGTTACCGTAAATTCCACTTGGCACATCCAATTTTGATCAAACCTGTGGCATTGCAGAGAAGAAATAATAGAGAAATACATAAAAGAAAGTTTCATACCCAGAAGGGCTGAAACTTGGGAGATACAACAGAAGAAATATTGTTTAGCAGAACCACCTCAAAATCAAGGTTCAAAAGTGATACTTGGCCAACATGCCACCCAAAAAGGGAACTTCTACACCAAATAAGCCTCCAGAAAATCCTACTTGGACTCTTGATGAAGGTGAAGAAATGTGTAGGGACATAAATGAACTACAAAATAAGATGGATTCAATGGAAGCTAAGTTGGATACTAAGATTGATTCAATGGAAGCTAAGTTGGATACTAAGATAGATGGTTTAAAAGGGGAGATCATGGAAGTATTGAAAAATTTTGTAACAGAGAAGACACTTGAAAGTCAAAATGCATCCCATGAAATTCATGATGAGGACACAAGGAAGGTGAATCAAGAATGGAGAAACTCCAACTTTGGTTTGAAGACCAACCACGTTCCTAAGATTGATATGAGGAAGTTTGATGGCAAGGACCCAATCACATGGATACTTCAGATGGAGCAATTCTTTGATCTCCATAA
>JASDQU010737089.1:44316-65828 GCA_032191745.1 Picea mariana | reverse complement strand
GCAAGATCATGATGAATCTACAGGCAAAGAGGAAGATGTCAGAATCTCGGAAGAGGATAACGGCGAAGATGTCAAAATTTAGGAAGGAAATGAAAAGGATGTTAGAATTCAAGAAGAGGATGAAAAGGAAAATTATGAATCCACAAATGAAGAGGAATATTACTCTGCATCAGAGCGGATATTTTTTTGATCCATTCAGCTTGGAGAATCCCAATAAATATGAATATTGAAGAGGGGGAGTCTAAGCAGCAACTCTATAGATCAGAGAACTACATTTCAAGAAGTCTGAAGTGTTTGCAGATTTTGGAAAGGAAATTTCATAATGGTTTGATGACAGAAGTGTAGAATGTCTTGTGATTGAAGAGCATCTTCCAGAACACATTCCCATGTAGGTATTAATTGCTAGTTACAAATAATATCATCGGTACACTTTTAAGGCATAGATTCATGATTTTATAGAGGATTCCAGGCATGTATTCAGACATGGACATATTCAGTACAGATTGTTGCAAACATGTAGAGTCTGATTTGCAGATTGAGAAGATAGCTTGAGAAGCAGAAATATGTTGTAATCAGTAGATGGGTTGTCATTGTATACAGTTGAGTGGAAGATTCATGGATAGTTGTATGACATATGGACATAGATTAATTCATGACACATTTGGAAGGTATAGAAGACATGAGTTAGAGTAGATGCATAAAAATGGATGAAAGAATATTGATAGGTGGAATAAGTTAATCACAGGAAGGAAATCAGTAAAAGGAAAAATAGAACATGGGAAGAGAAATCATCAACAGAAGCCATACTTTCAAAAGAAAATTGTTGAAAAGTATGGTAATTGATGTGAACTTGACAATCCATAAAGATTTGAAGTCAAGTAATTTTTTAATGTTTTTTATAAATGATAGTGAATTACAAGAGGATGCACCAATGGACAAGAAGAACTGAAAGAGAGGAAAGGAAGCAAGTACAAGAAGCCCCACATTGATATACACGACATATTGCAGAGAAGTCAAGGGGAGAGAAATTGTCAGAGAGAGAGACCAGATTAGTAGCATGAAGATAGGGGGAGACATATAGACAAGGGGAGTTACCCTGTTGCCTATGAAGTCAAAGAGGAAGAAAGAGAAATATCGAAAGCACGAATGCAGGGGGAGCAACCCCAAAGGGAGATACCATTTTCCAATGATGTAAAAAGGGGAGAGAAACATGAGGAGAGAAAGATCAGGAGCATTGGTCATAGGTGGAGCATGAGTATTGGAGTATGAGTGTTGTCATTAATGCCAAAGGGGGAGATTGTTGGATAGTTGGTTGTCATTGATGTTGTTGGATAGTTTGTTTCCATTGATGTCAACAAAAGTGGTTGTCATAGATGTCAACAGATGTGATGGGTGCATTTGAAGAAGTATACAAGAATCCCCATAGGTGTGGTCATGAAGTCTGAAGTTGTTTGAGGAATAAGGATATGAAGGATAGTGTAAATGCAAGTAACACACTCATATATGGATAGTCCCCATCATAACATTTTCAATGGTAGGTGGTATGTCATGTAGTTCCTCACGGTTTAGGATTTATGAGGTCATGAAGTTGGAAGCCCCGAAGAATGGTTAAGAAGACCCTAAATAGTTACAAGTCATTAATTAAATGGTAAAGTGGTTGTAACAAGAAAGAACAAGTTGCCCCTAAAGTTAAGGAAATAAGTTACTTTGAAAAGGTATAAATACACAACAAGAAGTCTCTCATTCTCACACACAACTTTATTGAATATATTCTATGTGAGCTCACTTGATTTATTTGGCGAATCTAAGGTAGCAATTCCGAGGCAACAAAGGAAGTGAAAAGGTGGAAGTTTCAGGATTTCAGAGGAGAGCGAGGGTTTCTGAGAATCCCTAGCTTGGCTGACTCCCACAGGTCATACTATTGGTGTCCTGTGAAGCACCCACGTGGGTTGTATGACCCTTGTCCCATGAGGCCTTGCGTGATGCATGGGTTAGTCGTGCGAGGCTGAGACAAATATATAGAAGGATTCTAGTACCAAGTTGTTTAGGTTGAGGAAGAGATACATGTCTGAAATCTTGTATCGAGATAGCTATAGGTTAAAGGTACGTCTATATGCATATTTTTAGGGTTACATTTTGATGATGTTATGGTGCATACTTGAGGCATGTATTTGGTATATTTTTGAGACATTGGTAGATGCTTGAGGCACATATTATGTGCATGGAGTGAGGCATATTTATGGTACATGTATTTGGTACATTTCTTGATGATAGTGATACATGTTTGAGGCACTTCTTGATGAGGTTATGACACATGTTTGAGGCACATGCATTGTGAGATTTGGTATATGCCTTGAGACACATCTTGGATACTTGGAATATGGTTTGTTGTATGGTATATGCTTGAGGAAGATCATGAGTTATATGGCACATGTTTGAGGTACATGCATTAGATGTTTCAGTACATGCTTCAGGCATGTCTTGGTGATATTGGTACATGTTGAGAAACATCTTGGTGATGTCATGGTACATTAGAGACATATCTTGTCTATCTTGGTATTTGGTATGGTATATGTCATGGTGATGTTATCACATGGTTGAGGCACTTCATTGATGATATTTTGTTGTATATGGTGTATGGCATGATTGAGACATATCATGATTGATATGGCATGATTGAGACATATCATGATTGATATGGCATATGTATGAGGCACATTCCTCAGTGCTTGGTTGAGGCACATCATTTAGGTACATAGTTGATGATTGGTACATGGTACATGGTATATGGTTGATCATTAATGTTATGGTACCTACACTTGGAATATCTTATGGTACATAATTGGTAATATTGAGACACATCTTGGTGATGTTATGGTTCATGAATTGATGATGATATGGTACATTGCTATAGGCACTTCTTGGTGATTTTGGTACATGGTATGGTATAAGTTTTGGTACATGGTTGATGTACATGGTATGGTGATGGTTTTGGTATATGTGTGAGTGGATATGGTTATAGTTGGTTGATGATGATATATCAGTGACAGTGACAGTGACAATGACAGGTTGGATGATTGGTTGATCATCAGGTACAAATTGATGTGACAGAGTGACAGTGATTGGTTGATGTGAAAGGGACAGTGACAGGTTCGTTGATGATAGTGGCAGTTACAGGTTGATCATTGGTAGTGACAGTTTGAATATACACTTATATTTCAGGGTGATAGGATGGGTCAAGCAAAGGGGGTTGTATCCTCCTTCTGGTTGATGCCAAAGAACTCAGGGAGTTGGAGATTCCTTCAGGTTGGAGCCTGTAAATTAGGAGGTCGCGGCCTCCTTCCAATTGGTGTTGGAGAACTCAAGGAGTTGGAGATTCCTTTAGGTTGGAGCTCGTAAATCAGGGGGTCGTAGCCTCCTTCCAGTTGTAGTTAGAGAATTCAAGGAGTTGTAGCTTCCTTCAAGTTGGAGCCTATTAATAGGGGGTTGGAGCCTCCTTTCAGTTGGTGTGGGAGAATTTAGAAGTTGGTGCTTCCTATGAATGTATTCTTGATATATATATAAGAAATAATTTTGTGGTTTTCTCCCATTTGGGTTTCCATGTAAATTCTGGTGTATTGTGTATCAGATGTGATATCATTGAATTGTATTGTTTATGGTTATATGCTCATGATATATTGAATGCAATAATAAATGATATATTGCTGATAAAGTTGAATTTTATATATTGTTATTGAAAGTGGTAAAAAGTTCTCATACTAATTCANCTCTCTTAGTATTCCAACAGAGAGCATCTGTGCTTTCTTAAAAAATGAACCTTTAGAAAAAAAAATGAAATCATCTCTCTTAATGATAATAAATTTTCTAAAGGGTTGACACCCCTTGAAGGTTCTTTTTCCACTAGTGATGTTGATAGTCATGAAAAGAATACAAAGGAGGATTTTAGAAGAAATGGGGACACAATCCAAGTGAACATTGGGACCGAAGAGGAACCTAAAATGCTAAACATAGGAGCCCAATGTTGAGAACAAGAAAAACATAAATCCATGGATTTGTTTCATGAATTTTGTGATGTCTTTACATGGTCCTATGCTGACTTGTGTGGTTTTGATTTTGGCACAGTTCAACATCATATTCCTATAAAGGAAAATACTAAACCAGTTAGGCAAAGATAAAGACCAGTTAACCCTACAAAATGAAGCTACTATCTAAAAGGAGGTAGAAGAGATGCTTGCAATCCATATTATTTTTCCTATGAAATACTCTGAATGGGTTTCCAATCTAGTCCCAGTTAGGAAAAAGAATGGGGACATCAAATTGTGTGTTGAATTTCGATCCCTTAACAAGGCAAGTGTAAAGGATAATTTTCCACTTCAAAATGTGGAGTTAATTCTTCAACAAGTAGTGGGGTGTCAAATGATGTTGTTCCTTGATGCTTTTTCAAGTTATAACTAAATATGCCTCAAAAGAGCTAATGGATATAAAACTGTGTTTACCACTCAATGGGGCACCTTCGCATATGAATGTATGTCGTTTGGCTTGATTAATGCAGGTGCTACTTTCCAAATATCTATGCATATATCTTTTGATTATCTTATCGAAATTATCATACAAATCTATCTTAATGATTTAATGGTTTATTCCAAGATCTGACAAGATCTTTTTTATCATCTCAGATAGGTATTTCCACATTGCAGGAAGTATGCCATGTCTCTAAATCCTTCAAAGTCTATTTTTTTTTATCATCGGGTAAATTACTTGGTCATGTAGTCTCCAATTTTGGCATCAGCATTGATCCAGAAAGAGTGAGAGTTTTCCAAAATCTCCCAATTCCTTCTTCAAATAAAGGAATTTATACTTTCATGGGAAAGATCAATTTTGTAAGGAGATTTTATCCCAGATTTCGCTAAGATGGCCAAAACCATTCATAATTTTCTCAAAAAAAGACCAAATCTTTGCCTAGACCTCGAAAATCAAAAAAGCATTTGTTGAAATAAAAAATGCCATTGTCTCAACCCCTTTCTTGGAAAAACCAGATTTTTTGAAACATTTTATTATTTATACAAATGCCACTAAAGAAGCCATTTATGCTATTCTTCTTCAGAAGGATGAAGAAATTTTTGAGCACTTAATAGATTTCATGATTAAGAGTCTGTCTAATATAGAAATGAAATATACCTTAATTGAAAAATACACCTATGCTTTAGTGAAAGCTATTGAAAAAATTTGTCACTTCATCCTTGGTAAGCATACTAAGATAAAGGTCACTTTTCCTGCAGTTAAATTCGCTTTATCTCAAACCCTTATGTCAAGTAAATTAGCATATTTTCTTACCAAGATCCAAGAACACAATTTCACAATTACTACTTGAAATATGATAAATGGATGAGACTTATCATGCCAAGGATGAGTAGGTGATTTATTTTCTTGAGAACAATATATTTTCTTTGTTTGGATTACGAGTTGAAATTATATCTGATAATAGACCAACTTTCATTTCTGGAAAATTGACCCATTTCTGCAATAATTTTCGAGTGAATCATTTCACTTCATCCACTTATTATCCTCGAGGAAATGGGCAAGTTGAGTCTAAAAATAAAAACTTGGTTAAGATCCTGAAAAATATTATTAGTGATAAACCCCACCAATGGCATACCATGTTGACATATGCCCTATGGGCATACCACACAACCAAAAAAACCAGTATGGGTCATACCCCTTTTCAGTTACTTTATGGTCAATAATTTGGCATGCCTATTGAGCTTGAATTAGCCTCTCTAGGATTGGCCTTTCAAGAAGAAGAGTTAATTTTTTTGCTCTTGAAGAACAGAGAAGTTACGCCTTAACTAATTTAAAGAAAATAAAACAACTATTAAGAAATATTTTGATAAAAAGGCTAACACAATCACTTTTGAAGTTGGCTAAAAATTCCTTTTATGAGATTATTCTCATGCTGATAAAGGGAAGCATTCAAAATTTCAGAAATTGTGGCTATGTCCATATATAATTGTGATGTAGTCACCCTCGATCCTATGCTCAACCAACTACAAACTAGGTTTCTGCCCACATAGTGCATGGCTAACAACATACTAATGTTGATAGAAAATAACAACTTAAAGAATGCCAAGAGGAATGTATAGTAACGGTAAAAGGAAACAAGAGACAATAGAATTTAACATGTACTTAATATTATTTATTAACGGACAAAAAATTTTCTTTTACAGCCTCATTGCATTACCAGACAATCTGGCACAATTTTCTTTCTAATTCAATGATTGGGTGCATGTTCATTGTTCCACATTGTGAACCCAAAATTGGGCGTCCCTTCCTCTACTTTATTTCTCTTGTAGGCTTCCCTTCTTTTTTCCCTCTCTTATGTCTCTTTCTTTTCCCCAATGCATCAAATCTCTTATATTTTCCTTTTTTCCCTCCATTTCTTGGAAGCTAGACAGTTTTCCCTCATTCTACTTCTCAGCCATTCTTTTTCTTCCTCACCAATGTGAGTTGGAAACTAGGCAGTTACAACGGTCCAACTTCTCAACCATTTTCCATCCAATCAACTTCCTCTTATAATTTGTCCACCAACTTCCACAAAGTCCACCCAATACACATGGAGTCAAAGCCCACCAAATTCCACTCAATCTTCCCAATACACTTGGATTCGTGGCACAACATAACTGCAACACTATAACAAAAATTTGCAACATTCTTGGAGTTGTAGTGTTGATGTTGCAACAACAAGAGTTGTAGCGTTGGTGTTGCAACAAGATGATTTACAGCACAGGTGTTGCAAAAATGTGTGTTACGATACTGGAAGCACTGGTGTTACAGCAATGGGAGTTGTAGCACTTATTTCACCCTACAATTTACTAGCTTGAAATTGAAATGTTTTTGGTTGATGTGGATTGCTTAAGGCCAAGGATGCTCCTGCATCAGACATCCTTGGTAAGAAAAACATGAGCCCTGGATCATGTGGATGCAAATGTAGATTCTACAAAGGATGAATATCCTCGTAGGTGTGCTAGCTCATTTTTAGAAACCCATGATGCATCTTTAGAACCCATGTTCCTCCACTTAACTATATATTTGTAATATTCTTTATTGCAAGTCATTTTTCTAACCATCTTTGCCAAAATTTTCTCTACTTCTTCGATTGGTTTAATAGGTAGTTGTTTCTTCCATTCATCCAGAGTACCTTATTCATGATTCTCTCCTCCCTCATGAAACTCGTAAAATTCAGCCACATTAAATATTGGAGAAATTTCAAAATCCTTCGGCAACTCTAACTTATATGCATTATCATAAATATATCCTAGAATTCATCGTGGTCCATTTTTCTTGTAATTAAGTTTACTATACATACCTATGGGAATATTTGTTTCCTTAAATGTTCCATTATCAGCGCTCCTTCATCAAAAACTTTTTGTCTTCTTCATAAATATGATCATTTCTTATACCTCGTATTACTTTGTTGTAGTGTCCTCTTAGATTCTTCTTGCATTTCGTTTATGCTCCATGAAAACTCACTTTCATCAACACTCCTTTTGACCTCCAGATTTGGAAACTTAACCAAATCAATAACTCGTTTTAGTGATCTTACATAAAAAAATCTAAAATGGACTCTTTCTCTTAATTGAATCATTGTAAGCGATTTCATCCTGGGCCAAGACCAAATCCCATTGTCCTGGCTTCTCTACACTCAAACTCTTGAACAAATTTCCAAGACTCCAATTAACTACCTAGGTCTTTCCATCCATTTGTGTATGATATGAAAAAAATTTCAGCGACTTGGAACCCATCTTCTTCCCAAGTATCCTCCAAAAGTGTCCAAGGAATCTTGTGTCCCTATCGGAAGTGATACTTCTTGGTAGTTCATATAACCTCACAATCTCTCGAAAAAATAAAATAGCTACTTTACTTGCATCATTGGTCTTCTTGCATGGTATTAAATGTGTCATATTTGAAAACATGTCCACTACAACCATCATCAAATCATGACCTCTCTGTTGGAAAGTTGGTTTTCATTGATGTCAACCCTAGAAGAAGTCTAGAAGCCTTTAGAAGTAATGATTTATGTCAAGTCTAGAAGAAGTCTAGAAGCCTCTAGAGGTGATGGGTGTATTTGAAGAAGTCTTCAAAGTGGTCCCCTTATGGCGTAGCTTTATGCATGGCCCTCATGGTAAGACGCTTTGAAGAAGTCTACACGAAGCCCCGGAGGTGTGGTCATGAATTTTGAAGTTGTGTGAGAAAAAATAGGATGAAGGACATTGAAAATACATGCAAAACCCTCATAAACGGATATTCCTCGTCATGTTGTTTCCAATGGTAGGTGGTATGCCATGTGGTTCTCCACATTCCCTCTTAAATATGAAGCACCAAAGTATGGACGAGAAGTTATAAGTCGACCCCAAAATCAATTAAAGAATAAAAATTGTTGTAAACAAGAAGTTACAGGTCGGCCCTAAAGTCAAATAAAGGAGGCACTTGGAAAAGTATAAATACATGTCAAGAACCTCTCATTTGTCCATTCAATAAAGTGTGTGTTTAAGGTATGGAGCTAGCACAAGTGGGTCTACACTTTTGCTAGGGGGATTTGCAATCTCAACAAAGAAAATCTGGATTAAGAGAAAGGAGGTCAAGGAGATAAATGACTATACTAGTTTTCTGAGGTTATCCTTGGGTTGAAATGGATAAAGGTGTAGATTTGTGAGGTTATTCGCAGGTCACAGTGGAGAAAAGTGTGGATGTAAGAAGGTCGCAGTGGATCAAAGAGCATATTTCTTAGGTTATCTGAGGGTCACATTGGAGAAAAGAGCGCATGTACGCGGGTCACAACGAAGAAAAGAGTGGATGTACGTGGGTCACAGTGAAGCAAAGCACGGATTTCCATGGGTTGACAGTGTATGACTAGTAGATCTGCGAAAAAGTTTTGAAGAAGGATCCCTTGTCTTAATGCTAAGGTTGATAAAGGTATGATGATCAGAGATCTGATGCATTGGGGTTTCCTCGTGATGAAAGGTATGTTTGTCTATATGTTTTGAAGTATCTTAGATATTTGCCACATGGTTTAAGATGTATTTTGGTATATGATTTGAGGCATATACTTTGGTACATGATTGAGGCATATCATGAATGATATGGCATATGTTTGAGGCACATATTTTGGTACATGGTTGAGGCATATCATGAATGATATGGCATATGTATGAGGCACATATTTTGGTACATGGTTGAGACATATCATGAATGATATGGCATATGTTTGAGGCGTATCTTTGGTACATGATTTATGGATATTATGGCACATATATCTTGGCATATGATTTGAGTCATATGTTGGTGATGTCCGACATATGTTTTTGGTGATCTTGGCATGTGATTTATGTGAGTGGATATGGTTTTGTTGATGATGATGTATCATTATCAATGACAGGTTGATTATCAACGATAGGTTGATTATCAGTGGCAGTGACAGGTTGAGTATCAGTGACAGTGATAGGTTGATTATCAGTGACAGTGACAAGTCAATTATCGGTGAAAATGGCATGTTGATTATCAGTGATGGTTTCAGTGACAGGTTGAGTCTCCATTTATATTTCAGGAAGGAAGGGTCAAGGAAAGGGGGTTGTATCCTCCTTCTAGTTGGAACCAGAGAATATAGGGAGTTGGACCTTCCTTCGGGTTGGAGCCTGTAAATTAGGGAATTGGATCCTCCTTCTAGTTGGTGTTGGAGAATACAGGGAGTTCTAGCTTCCTTCATGTTAGAGCCTGTAAACTAGGGGGTTGAAACCTCCTTCCAGTTGGAATCGTAGAATTAGGGGAGTTGTAGCTTCCTTCAGGTTGGAGCCTGTAAACAAGGGGTTGGTGCCTCCTTCTAGTTGGTGCTAGAGAATTTTGGAAGTTGGTTCTTCCTATAAATGTAATATTCTTATATATAAGAAAGCATTATGTGGTTTTCTCCCATTTGGGTTTCCACATAAAATCTCTTGTACATTGTGTATGATCTGATGCATTGTTGAATGGTATTGTTTATGGTTATATGTCCATGACATGTTGAATGAAATCATAAGTGAATGAAATTGTTGATAAGTTAATGTTACATATGTTGTGATTAAAAATGGTAAAAAGTGCTCAATACGGATTCACCCCCCTCTCGGTATTGGTGAATATTCCAACAATTGGTATCAAAGTAAGTCCTTCAGAAACAGTCTAACCATTGGAAGTTAGATCATGGAGTGCATAGATAATGGAATTCCAGTGTACATGGATTGCATTGATAATGGAACACTGTTGTTTGAAGGTTAGAACTATGATTTATGGAATAGAAGAATGAAAGTATTTTTACAGGCACAAGGATTTGATGCTTGGAAATCAGTTGTTACAGGATACACCGCTTCAATGAAACCTCTGAAGACTGTATCCAAAAAGTAATTAAAAAGGAGCAACAAAATAGAAATGGATGCCATCCTAGATGGATTACCTAATTTGGTAAAAGTCAAAGTGGGAAAATTTTCATCAACCAAAGAGCTTTGGGATAAGCTACATAATATCTACTTTAAGGTATATCCTCTTATCACAGAGCCAAAACATTTTGATAAATAAGATGCTGATATATAACAATAAGAAAGAAGCTCATCATGTCAAACAGATTCAGAAGAAGAAGGTGAAGTAGATCTTGAAGCAGAACTAATCAACGCCATAAGTGAGGTAAAAAGAGAAAGGAAGAAAAGCAAGTCTCTCAAGGAAGAATTGATCAAGCTAAAGGAGGGTTCTCATAATTCGAATGAAAGCTCTAAATAAGTCCAACAGATTATTATAAATCTAAATATCCAGTTGGAAGAAGCCAAAGAGATTGAAGAAACACTCAAAAATAAATTGGAAGAAAAGCAGTATTTGGAAGTTGAAATAGTATCGCTAAGAAAGGAAGCATAGAAGAGAGAAGAAATTTTGACAAGTCATATTAAGGAAAGATATGAGGACTTAAACAAGATTGAAGCAAAATTTAGTCAACTATAAAGAAGAAATCATATCCTTAAAGACCCAACTTGAAGAGTCAAAGAGAACAGAAGAAGTAATGAAGATCCAGATGATGAAGAAGGAAGAAGAGTGTGAAGCTTGAAGATGAATTCGTCACATTAAGGTTTGAAGTTGTCAAGCTCAGCAAGAACATTGAAGAGAGAGAAATAGCCACACCACCAGTAAAAAAAATTCAAGAGAAATGTTACATATTGTTGGAAAGGAAGAATGAAGAGAAGGCTAAGAGTTATGTGGAAGTCATCAGAGGCCCTATCAAGAAGGAAGAATGAAAGCCCTCAAAGGAGAAAATTATAGAAATGGAGAAGACTCAAGAAGAAGATTACAGAAGAGATGGATATCCAAGAATACCTTCTACTTCCAAGTATCAAAGAAGCTTCAATCAGTGTGAAGGAAACAACAAAGAGAAGATTCTGATCAGCAAAGACATGAATTCAAAAGGACTACATCGTAGAAAATAACATGCACTCCCAAGTATCAAAGTTTGTTTTCTAGTTATTGTTTTACTTGTAATAACTTTGGACATAAAGTTGTAGATTGCATAGTGTATGGAAGAAATGTTCAATCAAGAAATGTTTATGTGGCTCCATAAAATATTGAATGTTACAAATGCCACAACTATGGACACATAGCTCGTGATTGTAGAAGCATGATGGATACTTCCATGAAAGAAACAACTGATATCAAGTACAAGTAAATTTGGATAAGGAAATAAAAACAAGAAGAACAAGTAAATGAAAAACTCTCAGAGATCATACTCACAGTATTTACAAAGTTGTGAGATCATGATGAATATACAAGTAAAGAGGAAGATGTCAACATTCAGAATGATGATCTTGCAGTAGAGTAGGATTATGTATTGCTCTAAGACATCTGGCTTGGAGACCCCTAGTAAATGTGAATGTGTAACGTACCAAGCCACGCCCTGGGCGAGAACGCTACTCCAAAACTCACTTTTAAACCGATTTCAAATTATGATAGAAATTAATTAATGAAGAAGCATGAAAGAAACATGATAACATCAAATGAAATAATAAATATTAATGCTAAAACATAAAATAAATGAATATAATGTCATGCACAACAATAACCAACAAGCATGCATCTTATAACATGCAAATCTCAGAGACAATAATTAATACATGACGGAAAATAGATATATAAGTAGAGAAACAAATGACAAAGAGCACTTATCTTAATAAAAAACAGTCACCAACTGGTTGTAGACCAAAGACATTCCACTCAATCATAGACATTGTTGTTCCAAGCCTCAACAGAAACGTCACCCTCAAGTCAGGGCTATGAATCCACAAGGATGGTTTGAGGGTATCACTCAGCTTCCCAAACCAGTCAGCACTTAAGCTCTCACAGGTTCCTCAATGCACAACAATCCAAAGTACACCATCTCTCTTCTCTCCATACTGCACAACCGAAGAGAATTCAACCCCTTCTCTGTCATGTAGTCCCTCAGGTTTTCCACCTCCTTCTAGGGCTCTAGTGCATCTGGTCAAGAATCTCCATTTTGGGACTCTCAGTACTTGTAGTTATGAATGAAATTTAGTACCTGTCAACGCATCTCAGGCATGCAGGCATTAATTCATGGTTGGAATACACTAGCAATCACTACATCCAGCCAACAATGGCTTCTCTCCCAGCAATTCGTTTTTCTTTTCCCCACCAAGATCAAGGATGAATGAGAAATAATGAATGAAAGAGTGAAAGTGTGAATGGAGAGAACATAATGAAGAGTGTGAACAATGAACAATGAATGAACCCCCAAACAACCCAAAAATGGGTTTATATGTTTACTTGAAAATAAAAAACCACATGGTCTTTCCCCAAGAAGCACATGTAACCACTTCTCTCCATTAAAACAATTATGGGTAAATAAAATATGATAAAATGACTTATCCCATTACGCCCCCTCTCCTGTGAAATTGTAGCCCCCTATACTCTTGTCCTTGTTCGTCTAGTAGCCAGCGATGTATTTTATTATTAATAATGATTGAAATATTGCATTTATGAGGCACGTTGACCTCTTTAATTGTCTGGGAACTCTGGTCTTTCATCAAATAAAAAAATACATTATCTAATATGGGGACTCAAAATTGGGGTATTACATTCCCCCCCCCCCCCTATTTTGGCACTGTCCTCAGTGCATATATAAAACAGAAATCAAAATGTCAAATTTTATTTAAAAAGTTGCAGGTACTCTGCCCGCATGGCATCTTCATGATCCCAAGTAGCATATTCAAGACCGTATCAGGTCCACTAAACTTTTTCCAGCTCTATAACTCTACTCCAGATCATTTTGACTTTTATGTCCAATATGTGCACTTGCTAGATCTGAAAGCTTCCCTCTGGCTCTACCTGAATCAAATGCCAATCAATGACATGGTTAGGATCATGTACATACTTTTTCAACAAAGAGACATGAAATACATTATGCACATTCATGGAAGCAGTAAATGCAAGCATGTATGCAATTGGCCCTATTATGTCCAAGATCTCAAATGGACCACAAAATCTGGCTACTAGCTTTGTACAACTACCCAAATTTAATGAGCTCTTTTTGGGTTTCACTTTTAAAAGAACATGCTCCACCACTTTAAATTATCTAGTTGTCATGTTCTTATCTGCAGTATTTTTATGTCTATCTTGAGTTGTCTTTAAATTCTGCATAATTCTAACCATTTGGTCTGCCATGTCCTTGAGCAATTTTGGCCCAAGTACTACTCTGTCTGTTGGGTTGTCCCAACTCACTAGAGTATTGCATTTTCTACCATACAAAGCTTCAAATGGGCTCATCTTCAATGAATCTTGATACCCATTATTATAGAAAACTCAACCAAATGCAAGTAATATTCCCACCTAGATGGTTTATCCATCACATACATTCTTAGCATGTCCTCAATCACTTGGTTGAATCTATGTCTTTCCATATGATTGTGGATGGTATGGTGTGATAAAATTTATATTTGTACCAATTCCTTTAAATAAACCCCTCCATAAATTTGAAGTAATCTTTGTGTCTTTGTTTGAAATAATTTGCTTAGGTATCCCATGCAACCTAGCAATTTCTCTCTTGTAAATTTCTGCAATATTAGTTGTTGTATGAGTCATTTTTACAAGAACAAAATGAGAATCCTTTGTCAATTTATACACAACTACCATTATGTAATCATTTTGCTTTGTTTTCCTGGGAAATTTAGTTATAAAATCAGTGGTTACCACTTCCCATTTCTTTTTTGGAATTGCAATGGTTGAAGCAAACATGTTGGGTTTCTATGCTCAGCTTTTACTCTCTAACATTCCATACATCTAGCAATGTAATCAACAACATCTTTCTTCATTCCTGACCAAAATAATTGGCTTCTTAATGCTGCAATTGTTTTCCGGTAACCGGGATGTCTAACATATGGAACATTATGCATTTCTTTTAATACCAAATTCCTAAGTTCTCCGGAACTAGGAACATAAATTCTATTCTTGTGCATAAGTAATCCATATTCCTTCATCTCATATTCTTTAATTTTATGTTGTACATTTTCTTTTTGTAAACTTTCTTATACCTGTAGGTAATGATGATCTATAACAGTAGCATCTAAAAAATTTCTCTTTAAATCTGACTGATGCATACTAACAGCTATAGCATGCATGAGATGGACTCTTTTGTTGATTGCATCAACAACTTTATTTTTTTTCCCTTGATATGCTAGATGTCAAAGTCATACTCACTTAAAAATTCCATCCATCTTGTTTTCGTAGCATTCAAAGTTGGATGTTCAAAAAGATATTTCAAACCACTATGTTATGTCCTTAATTCAAATCTCTTTCCCATGAGATAATGCCTCCACATCTTCAATGCATGAACTATGGCAGCAAGCTCCAGATCATGTGTGGCATAATTCCACTAATGTTCTTTAAGTTTTATGGTCTCATAACCAATGACATGTCCATTTTGAGTGAGGAATCCACCAAGTCCTTCTTTACATGCATCTGTACATACCAAAAAATTCTCATTTAGGTCAGCAATCTCTAAAATAGGTGCACTAGTAAACAATTATTTCAACAAATTAAAGTTCTCTTCACACTCAACTTTCCATTCAAATTTAATTCCCTTCTTTTGCAAAGAAGTGATGGGATGAACAATCTTAGAGAACCCTGATATTAACCTCCTGCAGTATTTGTCTAATCCCATAAAATATCTAACTTATGAAACATTCATGGGTGTTGGGTATCCTCTAATAGCATCAATCTTTTCTGGATCTACTGCATTACCTTGTTCTGAAATAATATGCCCCAAATAATGGATTTGTTCTTGGTAAAAAGAAAACACTTACTAAGCTTGGCATAAAGCTGATGTTCCCTCAAAACTAGCAACACCAACCTCAAGTGATGTTCATGTTCTTCCTTGAACTTAGAATAAATAAGTATGTCATCCAAGAACACAATGACAAACTTATCCAGATAATTTTTTAATATGCCACTCATTAAGCACATAAAGACAGCTAGTGCATTGGTCAATCCAAATGGAACCACTACAAACTCATAATGTCCATACCTGGTTCTGAAGGATGTCTTATTGATGTCTTCTTCCTTGATTCTTACCTGATGGTATTTGGTTCTCAAGTCTATCGTTGAAAATATCGTTGCCCCTCTTAGCTGGTCAAAGAGGTCATCAATTTTGGGTAGAGGGTATTTTTTATTTACCATGGCTTTATTCAACTTTCTAATGTCTATACACAACCTCAATGTTCCATCCTTATTTTTTACAAAGAGTATTGGTGCTCCCCAAGGTGAAACACTTGGACGTATGTACCCTTTCTTCAAAAACTCTTCCAGATGCATTTGCAATTCTTTTAACTCTGGTGTACTCATTATGTAAGGAGTTTAAGGAATTTTTGATACTGGGGCAGCTCCCGATACTAAATCAATAGAGAAATCTATCTCCCTCTTTGGTGCAAATCCTGGTATTTCTTGGAATACATCTTCAAACTCTTGAAATACTGGAAAATCTTCAAGGCTTGGCCCTTTTTTCCTTTTTGGATCCTCCACATGAGTTGCATACAATTGACATCCTTTCCTGAGACATCTCTTCAAATGTAAGGTTGAAATCTCCCTTATAGAAATGGGTCTTGGAATTACTTTCACAGTGCTATGTTTTCCTTCTTCATCAATACATGTAAATGTCTTGTTATGACAATCTAGGACATCATGGTGTTTGTTTAACCAATCCATTCCAATTAGTATATCATAAGATCCTAACGGTATGATATTCATATCAGCATTAGTACTGACTCAATTCAGATTTATTGGACAACCTATGACAGCCTCATTGATCCTTCTTTTGGTTCTACTGGTTAGTTGAACCAAACTTGACCTTTCAAGCTTACTTTTCTCCAAATGTAATCTATCCACTATTTTAGGATCAATGTAACAATGAATTTCTCCTTAATCAATCAAAATAGCAATAGACTAATTAATGATATTACCTTCCACTTCGATTATATTGGATTGGTACTTCGCTTTTCGATCATTTAAGGTTGCATATATCTTGCACATATCCTCTACTGTTGTGCATGGTCTTTGCTTTATCTCCTCTGTGAGGGAAATCCTTGTATAGGTGATTTCATTTGCACCCCCAACATTGGATTGGTAGTCTTCCTCTTTTCCCCAAGGAATCTTCTTTCTTGGATTCATCTTTAGCATACTGATCTTGCTAATTTTTTTATTGGGGCTATTTCTGGTGAAAGGGGGCTTGAATCCCTTCCTCCTCTGATCATATTTCTCCTTATTCTTATCCTTCCAAGTTTTCTACAAATGCATAAAATTTCTTTGTTGAGTAAGGTGGTGAGTGATTTCTATGATTTCTTATAGCACTTATTGAATGACCAACTCTTCTATAGTTAGCTCTTCTTTCATGATATATTTCGTCTTCATCATGCCTTATGTCTGATCCATTCCTTCCTTTCCTATGCAATTGATTTAGGATTTGCATCACTTGAGCATTTATCTGATTTTGTTCTCTCGTCAACCTCTCATTATCTGATTTTAACTCTGCACTTCTATTTCCAGGATTCTCACAGTCTCTAGGAATGTTTCTTTTTCCCCTTTGTTCCTGTGCCCATTTGATTCTATCTCTACATTACCAACATTGATATTTTGACCTTTGGCTTCTTTATCATGATTAAAGGCTCCCTCTCTTTCCTCCATTTATTGAATATGAATTCTTATCTTGAACTGATATGGTAACTTTGTCAAACTTTGAAAACATTACCATTTCTAAATTTTTCAAGAATGAATCTAGGTCGTTGATCTCAAGATCAAACATGATCTCGTTCGTCGATTCTCTAAAATCTTCCCCACGCTACAACACCCATTAAAATATGAATTTTTTCAACCTTCCAAGTCGAATTCGGCTCTGCAACTCTGCAGATCAAATCCATTAACTTCTCAGATAATTCTGAATTATTTCAAACTCAAATTTTCCCATGAATTTGGGGATATTTTTCTTTAATCTTTCTGTTTTTCCCCAAATTCACACAGTTTGAAATATGCAATAGCGAATTTGTCTAATTCACACTCGTTTTGACCCATTCTAGTCTGGTGTTTGAAATAGAATCTCTGATACTAATCTGTAACATACCCAGCCATCCCCAGGATGGGCACGCTACTCCAAAACTCACTTTTAAACCGATTTCAAATTTTGATAGCATGAAAGAAACATGATATCACATGAAATAATCAATATTAATGTTACAACATAAAATAAATGAATATAATTCCATACACACCAATAACCAACAAGCATGCATCTTATAACATATGAATCTCAGAGACAATAATTAATACACAATGGAAAATAAATATGTAAGAAGAGAAACACATGACAGGGAGCACTTACCTTAATAAAAAACATTCACCAACTAGATGCAGACCAAGGACGTTCTACCCAACCACAGACATTGTGTTTCCAAGCCTCAACAGCAATGTCACCCCCAAGCCAGGGCTATGAATTCACAAGGACAGTTCCAGGGTGTCGCTCAACTTCCCAAACCAGTCAGCACTTAAGCTCTCACAAGTTCGTCAACACACAAAAATCCAAAGTACACCAACTCTCTTTTCTCTAGCCTGCGCAACCCAAGATAATGGGACCCCTTCTCTGCCACGTAGTCCCTCGGGCTCTCCAACTCCTTCCAGGGCTCCAGTGCATCTGATCAAGAATCTCCATGTTGGGACTCTCTAAACTCACAACTGTGAATAAAATTTAGTACATGCCAATGCATCTTAGACATGCAAGCAATAGTTCATGGCTGGAATACACCAACAGTCACTACAGCCAGTCAACAATGGCTTCTCTCCCATAAATTCGTTTTTCCTTTCCCCACCAATATCAAGGATGAATGAGCAATAATAAATGAAAGAGTGAAGGTGTGAATGGAGAGAACAGAATGAAGAGTGGGAACAAAGAACAATGAATGAACCCCCAAACAACCCAAAAATGGGTTTATATGTTTACTTGAAAATCAAGAACCGCATGGTCTTTCCCCAAGAAGCACATGTAACCACTTCTCTCCATAAAAAAAAAATGATGGGTAAATAAAATATGATAAAACGACTTATCCCCTTAATCCCCCTCTCTCATGGAATCGTAGCCCCCTATACTCTTATCCTTGTCCATCTAGCATCCAACGATGTATTTTATTATTAATAATGATCAAAACATTACATTTCCTAGGCACACTAGGCTAGTTAATTATTTGGAAACTCCTTCGTTTCATCAAATAAACAAAATACATTATTTAATATGGGGACTCAAAACCGAGGTATTACAGAATGTTGAAGAGGGGGAGTATAAGCAGCAGCTATTACATATCAAAGAACTATCTTTCGTGAAATATGAAGTGTTTGCAGATTTTGGGAAGGCATATTCATAATGGTTTGATGGCAGAGGTGTAGAATGTCTCATGACAAATTGGTTGGTTAAGAAACTGTTTTCAGAGCACATCTCCATGTAGGTATGAAGGGGTCAGCTAGAAGTTATGAAGAATACCATTGGCACACTTTTTTAGGAAGATATTAATGATTGTATAGAGAACTTGATCTAGATTTTATGAGAAGAATGAAATGACTACAGATTATTACCAAATGCTTAACACAGAATAACAGAGATACAGTAAAACTAGTTTTCTATTTAATAAGGAAATAAGCTGAAACTGTAAAATGCAGTAGAAACAAGCTTGTTGGAATGGTGGTGGCTTATCTCTAAGAAGAGATGTGACGACTGCGCTCATTCGCAAGAAGATGATTACAATGAGGCTCTCAAGGCCTTTTTACAATAAACAGGAGTTTCAAAAACCCTAAACATCAAAAAACCTAACCCTAGGAGATGAAGCACCAAAAGTCATGTGGGCCCCGTTTGGGTAAGTCAGTGCATCAACTTCCCGGGGTCGAAATTTTTGCATACAATCTTCGTTTTAGGCGTATGATAGCCCGTTGGAAAGATCTATCCGAGGACTACAACAGTTGCACAAACTTTTTCAACCACAACATGCCCCAAAAAATTTCGTTTAGGGCCACAAAACGGTTCCAAAAGTTTAGGGCCACAAAACGGTTCCAAAAATTCAGGACCCCAAAAACTGCTAAAAATAGTAAATTATCAAAATTGCCAAAAAGTTGTTTTGAGCCAGCTGGAAAAGGTGGGTGGCCACCGATATCCACCTGGATCAATCCTCCATCCTTAGGAAGTAATGGTCTCCATTGTGTTGAGTTCCCCCATCAGATGAGGAAATTTATGCTGAATTTGGCCCCGGGTGAGCCACTTGCCTTGGTGCAGGAGTTGCCCTGCTTTGACGACTCGATAAAGATGGATCCTTTGTTGTTGAGTGCCATTGATATGTTTGTCCACAATCTAATCAATGGATGCATGTTGTATGGAATCAGGGTTGAGCTCTATTGGTGTCAGTTGTTCTGCTACGTCTGAGGTGTCCAATAATGGTGGGAAATAAGGTCGAAGGAGGTCCATGTTGAACACTGGGTGCAGGCCAAGGAAAGGAGGAATGTTGAGCGCAAAACCATTATTCCCCACAGCCTTGGTGATGGTGTATGGCCCATAACGGAGTGGGTGAAGCTTCCGATAGGGTCCTGTAAGGTGTTCTTTCTAAGTGCAACCAAACTTTGTCGCCCACCTGAAGCTTATGTGGAACCCGATGTTGGTCATGGCGATGCTTGTACTTGTCATTGGAATTCTGTAGGATATCCTGAACCTGTTGGCGGATGTGTTGGATCGTCTCAATGAATCGGGTGGCTTTGTCAGCGTCAGTTGGAGCAGGAGAGGATTCGGTCGAGGTGACCGCAAGGGGAAGTGCAACATCTATGGGACCTAATGGTTGGAATCCAAACCCCACCTGAAAGGGGTTGTGGCCGGTTGAGCTATGCAGGGCTCGGTTGTAGCTATGCTGGACATAGGGAAGACTCTCATCCCATGTGCAAGGGTGCTTGGAATTATAGATGCGCGGGATATGCACGATGATTCGATTTACGACCTCGGTTTGGCCACCTGTCTGGGGGTGGAAGGTCATGGATTTGGTGAGCTTGGTGTCCAGCAGTGACCAGAGGCTCGACCAAAATGTGCTGAGAAATCGATTGTCCCGATCTGAGACAATGGTTTGTAGGATTCCAAAATGTACCCAGACTCATTCAAAGAAGAGCTTGGCAGTGGCTTCTACTGTGATGCTCTTCTTGCAAGCAACTAGAATCACCATCTTAGAAAAGCGATCGACAACCACAAAAACACAGTCATTTCCCCGCTTGGTGGATGGGAGGCCCGACATGTAGTCCATTGAGATGGATTCCCATGGTCTATCAGGAGTAGGAAGAGGGGTGTATAGGCCCTGTTTCTTAGTGGTTGGTTTGGCAATAGCGCAGGCAGTGCAAGACCTGATATACTTTCTAACCTCCTGTCGAAGTTTCGGTTAGTAGAAATGTTTTTGTAGCATCGCCACTGTCTTTTCGACGCTGAAGTGTCCTGCCACCCGGCTGTAGTGGACCCCCCATATCATCTTCGCTCGCTCACTTGAGGGAACACATATATGGTCCATACAACACAACAACTCATCCTAAAGATGGAAGTTATCGACAACTTCATTTGCACCCAACATTTGGTAGGTGGTGGCGAAGTCCAGGTCTGTCTCATAGAGTTGGGGCGATCCAGAGGTCTCATGGCCGCAGGAGTCTAGCACTATGGTGAGTGTCGCAACTGGTGGTCTGCTGAGGCAATCAGCGACGCGGTTGGTGCTTCCTGTTTTATACTTGATGTTGAGGTGGAATTGATGCAAGTATGTGGACCACTTTTGATGGCGGTCATTCTGCAATTTTCCTTGTGTCTGCATGAACTGCAGTGGCTTATGATCAGTGTGGATGACTGTCTCCCTCCCAAGAATGTAATGTCTCCACTAGTGGCAGGCTTTCACAAT